>JADBJO010004323.1:0-57500 GCA_016801955.1 Conus betulinus | reverse complement strand
GAGCTCGCAGGTAGTGGAGGTTTTGTTTGTTATGTTCAAAGTCTTTGGTATAACCAGTGTAAGAATTATGTTATTTCAAGTGGAGAGGGGAGCTCGCAGGTAGTGGAGGTAATGTTAAATAATGGTGCGGGTACTGTCAAGAAAATAGGAAAACTTGGACAAATCTTATTTAAAAAAAAAAAATAGAAAAAAAGTAGGAAAGTCCATGAAATTTTCTTGATCTTATTCAGTTTGTGTGATGGAGAAGAGAAATTTGTGGCAAAAGGAAAGGGAAAAAAAAAAATTCACCACACTTATTGGCTTTATCGTATTGGCATTCCGAGTATTGGAAGGAATGCAATTCTCTCTCTCTCTCTGTCTCTCTCTGTCTCTCTCTGACTCTCTCTCTCTCTCTCTCTCTCTGTCTGTCTGTCTGTCTCTCTCCCTCTCTCTCTCTCTCTCTCTCTTTAACAGGATTGAAACCATGGAAAACAGGAATTAAAGAAATGTTGAGAGTGTGTAATCAGTGAAACACTAATTTGCAAATTCAATCGTCATCTTTCTCTCCGAGGTTCATAATCCTTTATTTACTTTATTTTTTTTCAAATTCAATCATCATCTTTCTCTCTGAGGTTCATAGTTCTTTATTTACGTACTTTCAGTAGCTTTGCTCTGATTTAACCAATTTAGTCAGTCACAGACTGAAAGTATGTTTTCTGCAATAATTTTTTGAACATTGCATAATTTTTAGAGCATCGATGATCATAACTTGTCTTTTTTGTTTCAGCTGCGATAGTAGTCCGGGCGCTGTATGACTTTGATGCCATCAACAATGATGATGACTGTCCTTCAAAAAGGGATCGGTATGGAGGTGGATGAAGAATCGTAAGTGTATAATCTAAAATAAAATCAATGTAGAGTTTGGAGTGCATACTTGTGTACACACAACCTATTTCTTATTGCTTTTAAATGAATTCTATCGGTAACTGGGTTCCTGTAATAAATTAAACTGAATAAAATGAGAGATACAGTGGCAGAGTTGGTTCAGAACACATTATATGTTGAACAAATGATATGGAAATGCAGCAGTTGTTTGTTTTCTTAGAAGAACTTCAAAAGTGTTGGGCATCAAATGAAAAAAAGAAATGAATAAGAAGACATCGAAAAAAACCCCATCTTTTTACTATGGAAGTTGAAATGACTGAAAGAGTCATTTGTTTATTCATTTTCAGTGTTAAAATCCTGGGAAGGTAAAAGTCAGTTTACAGGTTTGTGGCAACCAGAAAATTCCCCAGCGCAGAAAAGATTTTGCACTCTCTTCGCAGTCCCTATCAGTAAAACATGCAACAAAATATACCCCCGCTTGCCAAGTGAATCTGACATGCAAGAGAGCTGCTGAGGTATAGACACGTGTACCTGTGTTGGGAGAGCACTGTTCCATTGCAGACACCTGCTCTCATCACTGAACACTATCCTGTGGAAGGAGTTGTGCAAGACTTGCTTTAGGTTAGCTTTGGGCACGATTATTTATGAGCAGACTTTCCAGGCTTCTGGTCAGAAGAGTGACAACAGAAGAGAGAGAGAAAACAAAAAATAAGGTTGAAGAGAAAAAAGAGTCGTTGCCAGGTTTTTAGAGAAAAGAAACAGAAGAGGAGAGAACATAGATGGCTGGTCTATGATATGGAGAAAAAGATGTACGGAGCACCCTGCAAACAGGAGTTACATGTGACAAACAGCAGGATAAGTTGTGTGATGTGTGGCGGGGTAAGGGGTGTGCAGGTGAAGACAGGCAGATGGTGATATGTGCAGGAACCAAGGGACAGCAGCCAGTCAAGAAGACACAGGACGTTGTGGAGTTTTCCTTCTTTTATTTCTTCCCATACCAAGCTCAAACCAGGAACACACAGCCCTGGGAGCACTTCTCTCTCTCTCTCTCAGCACTCAGCGCACTGAGCACTCTCTCAGGACATGCTCTTGGGGACCACACTAGGCAACAATCTGGACGACACTCCAGGGAACACTGATTGCACTCACGCTGCGCCTCACTTATATACAGCTTGATGGGACCGCAAAGCCGACAACGCAGCACCGCAGGCAAAATGAGCCTCGCGAGACAGCAAATGACAAAATTTGTGCTGTCTGCCGCAGTTTCTGTGTTGTCTAGCTCGCCGTACGTTCAAAGTGTCGAAACACATTAGATATCGATGAAAGCCTCAGAACCCAAGGAATAAAATGCAACAAGTCATATTTGACAAATCTGTGGCTGTGTGTAAAGTTATTGGTGTTTAAACTCAGAGAATGAAGCCACTTTTAACGAGTTTACATCATGTTTTCCTTTATTTTGATGAAAAATACTTAACAGCATGAAATATTTTTGTAATGAATAAAAAGCTGGCATTTCGCTCTTTTTTTTACATATAAATTTCATTATCCATGATGCTGTCTAAGCGGAGACCTTTGCGTTTAAAATTCGATAGAAAACACAACTTGCTCTATCGTCACAGGGCCGTCGCCATGTGCCTTTAACACGACCTTCGATAAAATGTTATTCTGTTAGAATGGTCCATCGGATGATGATTTTTGTATATTTTCGGTTGCTTTTATCATAGAAATGGAGCATTAAAAAGATTTCAATAGGGAAGTCTGAATTTCATAAAACAATGTGCGCTGTCTGTATGGTATTTCGACCAAATGAATCTTGGCGCCACTTTGAACTGTCCAACAAACAAACCGTAAATAATTCTTGATTTCACAAAAAGTATGAAAGAATCCATAAATGCGCATTGAAAGTACAGTCCATAAGCTCTCATTTTGTATATCGCATGCCTATGATCTTTTCTGTACAAGCTTGCGACTATACGAAATGACTGACAGCGCTGGTCGCTTGAGCGAGTCGCCTTCTTTGTTCATTGTCGGAGTTTTGATCTAAATTTTTGTTTTGATAGAAATGGAATGTTGTGTGTAAACATGTCACTTGGAAAATAGAACAAAACAGACAAGAGACTCCCCCTTTCCATCTGCTTCACCTCTCTGTCTCTGTCTCTGTCTGTGTCTGTCTGTCTGTCTGTCTGTCTGTCTGTCTCTCTCTCTCTCTCTCTCTCTCTCTCTCTCTCTCTCTCTCTCTCTCTCTGAATGCCTTTCTTTCTGTCTATATTTGTCTGTCTGTATCTGTTGTCTGTCAGTCAGTTTGTCTGTCTGCCTCTCACTCTGTCTGTCTCTCTGTCTGTCTCTGTCTCTCTGTGTCACCCCCCTCCCTATCTCTCAGTTTGTGTGCTTTTGTCATCTGTGAATGGACCCAGTGGCCTTAAATTGTTGGATCCCTCCACTTCCTCCCCTCTTTATCTCTCCCTCCGTTAGTAAACCCATTCCCAGACTGCCATCAGCTGACGCACCTGATCTTGTTCAATCTCTCTGTTCTTGTGTTCAGACAAAACTGTGACTGGTGGGTGGCTACTCACTTGAAGACTGGTCAGAAAGGTTACATTCCCAGTAACTATGTCTGCACCGATGACAACTCTCCCCAGGCACAAGAGTAAGTGCTTGTCTGTGGACCTATGTCTGTGCTAGTCTTTTGTTCCGTGTCTGTTGTTGGCTGCTTACTCTCTTTCCTGTGAGTGACTTTATCTATGTATGTGTATCTATATATTATTTAATAGTAAGAGTGTGTATAAAGCACCTGTTCTTGGTTAGAGACCAAGCTTTTGATGTTCCATGATCATTTTTTTTTATATCCTTTGTTAGTTTGTATGAACTTTAAAATGATTTATGTTGGTCATTTGTTTATCTCATAGAAATAAGAACTGAAATGTCATGTGAACACAACTTATTTTTACTGGACATACATGGTAATCAGTAAGGACTAGATTGCTGTCCACTATATTAAAGAAAAAGGTTCTGCAGAATATCACCTTTGACAGTGTAAGAGTCGAAACAACAAACAACTATTTACAAGTGTTTTGCTTCCTACAGACAAGTTTCTTATCTCCTCACCATCGACAGAAATGTTGATTCCTTATTACAAAAATTGACAGCCAGTGTACACACACATACAGCTTTCCCATTTTAATTTTTATGCATCGTCGTGATTGTATGTTGACACTAAACGACTGTGTTTGTTAGTTGTCATAACTACACATTTGTATGAGTAGTATAGAATTGCTAAACCATGGCTAATTTGTGATTCAGTTTCACATGAAACAAATATCTGTACTGCACTGAACTTTTCAGTTCCAGTTCACACTTATGGACATCAGTATGAAACTGATATATGGGGGTCTGTTGACCTTGTAGATAAAACTTTTTTTTTTTCACCCAAAGGTTATGGAGTCGGTCCCTGTTTGAGACTGTCAGGTTAGAGGAGTCCTTGGAGTCTACAAGTGTACAGCTTCCACCTGTCTCTGGGTCCTTCGTTTCAGACTTTTCAAATGAGGCCTGGAGCATCAATGCATGCTCTGTAGAAAATGTTAGTATGAATGCCGGCATAAATTCTGTTCCATGCTGCCAGGATAAATTCCATTCCACACTGAGGAAAATGTGTAATATGAATGCCAGCATAAATCCCATTTCATGCTGTAGAAAATTTTAATGTAAATGCCAGGATAAATTCCATTCTACGTTGTAGAAAACATTAATATAAATGCCTGGATAAATTCCATTCCATGCTGCAGAAAATGATAAGATAAATGCCAGGATAAATTCCATTCTATGCTGTAGAAAATGATATATATAAATGCCAGGATAAATTCCACTCCATGCTGTAGAAAATGTTAATATGAATGCCAGGATGAATTCTGTTCCATGCTGTAAAAAATATTGATATAAATGCCAGATAAATCCCATTCCATGCTGTAGAAAATGTTGTATGAATGCCAGGATAAATTCCATTCCATGCTGTAGAAAATGTTGTATGAATGCCAGGATAAATTCCATTCCATGCTGTAGAAAATATCAATATGAATACCAGGATAAATTTTATTCCATGCTGTAGAAAATGTTAATATAAATGCAGTATAAATTCCATTCCATGCCATAGAAAATGTTAATATAAATGCTAGTAAAGATTTGTTCCATGATGTAGAAGATGTGAATATGAACGCCAGCATAAATTCAATTTCATGCTGTAGAAGAAATGGCGATCAGATGTTGATGAGATAGAGAATAATAAAAGAATATAAAAAAAAATAAAGAAAGAATAATTAAAAGATATAAAAAAAGAAGGAATGATAAAATCAAACAAGTGTGCAGAGTGCTTTCATGTTTGTATATTGTTTCTGAAGACAGAATATGGCTGCCTTAGTGTGGAAATACAAAACTGTCACATATGTAGAACTGTCACCAGTGATGACCTCAGATTTTTTGCTAATGAAAGAGGAAGACGAAGAGCCTTGTATGTCGATGTAAGCTTGGAAATAAATAGTTAACCTTTAAAAATGTTTAAATGCAACACTGACATTGACAACAACAACAACACACTTGAAACGTCTTGCTGAAAAAGCAGTTGTATATTTCAGTGAACAGACAATGATTCCTAATGTGTTGTTGCTGGCTTGTGTTGGCAGTTGGTGGTTTGATTTTGACCGTAAAGAATCTGATAAGATGTTGCTGTTGCCTGGGAACACTGTGGGAACTTTCCTTGTACGGGAGTCACAAGGTAAGTTTTCTCCCCCCCCCACCCCTCCCCTCTTACCAGATCATTCGAGAGAGAGAAAATGGGATAAGGGTGGCTAGGAGAGGGATCATGAGGTTGAGGGGTGGAAAGAAAGGAGGAGCTGGGGAGAAGAGAAAAAGGATGGAAAAAGATGTGTGTGCTGTGTGTGTGTGTGTGTGTGTGTGTGTGTGTGTGTGTGTATGTGTGTGTGTGTCCATGTATAACTATGTATGCATGCGAATTGAAAAAACTATGGGGGGGGCGGGGGGGGGGGGGGGATGATAGCAAATGAAAACTATTACTGTGTCTCTGTTGTTATAGTTAATTTTTTGTGTCACTCACTGAATGGTTGAATCAGAGAGGTTAATACTGTATATATAAAACCCCTTCTTTACAAACTGTGATCCGTAAATGGGAAAACTAAAGGAAAATGTAATAAGTTGCATTAGACAGCGCTAGTAGAGTGAACATTGTTATTGTATGTTTATGGATTTATTTTGAGAGTCTCACATGTACACTGTCAGAGTGATCTTGCTGATTGCATACTCAGGACTGATTTTCATTCAGAGACTTGCATTTAATATGAGAGATAACTTAGCGTGATGCTTAGATTTATATGGTCAGGCGCTCACATTTAGTTTCTGCTTAGTGAATACATCCTTAGTCATGGGTTTTATTTGAAGTGAAGTGAACTCTTTCTGTTGTGCTTTCAGACAAGTCGTCATATGTATTGTCGGTGCGGGATGCTGACAAGACATCAGGGGAACCCTGTGTCAAGCACTACAGAGTGAGAAAGATGGATAATGGTGGATATTTCATCAGCCCAAAACGAACCTTTCAGTCCATCTTTGAAGTCATCGATCATTATTCCAGTAAGTTATGTATGATTTGAAATTGTATACTTGAAATTGTATACTCAAATGCAGTTTTTTAGCATGTGTGTGTGTGTGTGTGTGTGTGTGTGTGTGTGTGTGTTGCTTTCTTCCTTTCATGTTTCCTTTCATGATTGCATGTTTGTTTGTCCAATGTTACCCAATTTTGCCTGAATTATTTTTAATGCCTGTTTTTTTTTTTTTTTTTTTTAGTCTAATTTTGTTTTTATCAGAAAAATTATTACAATCATAATTTAAACAGCTTCCTTATGTTTTAATCTTGACAATTTAAGAAAATGGTCAATTTAGGAAACGATATAGTTTTCATTTAGCAAGAAAATAGATACTGTATCAATGAATTACTTTTTGTTTTTGAGTGATGAATTCTTCTTACATTCATTGTTTCTCAGTTAGAACTGGCAGGTTCACTATTGGTCAGACTTCTGCATATGCTGCCATATTCAAATCCACATTAAGGTAGACACATTCTGTCTTCGGGGATGGTATCTAAACACACACCTCTACGCAGGTGTTTTTATTCTCATGTCGCCCATCCTTCTGTCACACAATGGCCTGATCTCCCCAGAATGACATGGGCTTCAGTGTGCATGCAGGACTGTTTATGTATCATTCACACGTGGGGACTAACTTTGATCCAAAGGACCAGGAGGAGACTGAAGTCACAGGTGGGTATCTCTGAAGGAAAAATCTCTTCCAATGTGGCCATCTTGTCTGGGAATCAAACCCCAGACCATGGAAGAAGAGTCTTATGCTGTGTCCGCTCTGCCCCAAATGAGAATTCTTCAACCTCATCCTTGTATTGTTCTTCACTTTTGGAATTTTGTAGAAATAAATTTCTGACTTTTTGCCAGTACACAACCTTTTCATAGGTCTATGTAGATAGTAGAAAAGTTTCCTTCCAGTCTGAACATTTCTGTTCTTAGGTAGCCTGAACTAGCAGAGCAGATGAACTCTACAAGTGTATTTAGATGTGTAGGACAGTTTCTTATGACTTTTTTTCTAATCAGCTCAGATTTCCGAGTGTTCCAGAGAAAGAATGTAGGGAAGCAGGTCAGATCAGGATTTTTTTGCCCCTTTTTTCCCTTTGATATTCAATTTATGAATGTAAGCCCTGAAAGAATGTTGTTGTTGTTTTGTCATACCCTGGCAAAAATACTCCAAGGATCATCCAAACAGCCGAAGTACTTGAACACTGTGTACAAATGCATCAGCTGGGGATGAGAATATTACGTGTGTGACCTTTTTTGATTACCCTGCCACATGGGCAGCCACACTCTGAAACTGTACAACTCTGAGTTAGAGGGTGAAGCCAAAACCATAAGGTGTGGTCACTGGCACCTTTTACTAAGTCGGCCATGAGTATTTGCTGCCAAGTAAGTTGCTGAAACTTGCAAGAGTTTGACATGATAAGGTAGTTTAGTAATCAAGAGTATAATAAAAAAAAACAACAAAACAAACAATAAAAAAAAATCGTTTTTGGTATGTTGCTTGTGCGTACAGGTCAAGGATAGATTTTGTACTGGATGTGTTTTAGATGTTGCTGATGGATTATGCACACGTTTGACTGTGGCCTGCCCGAGGATACGGCCAGTTGTTCACTTCAGAGAACTGGAAGTTCCCAGAGATTGTGTGAAGCTCACCAACAAGCTGGGTGCTGGATGCTTTGGGGAAGTTTGGAAAGGTTTGTAAAATTTAAAGGTAAAAGAGCAGAAAAAAAAGAAAAAAGAAATATGAAAAACAATAACGACAAAAATGTTCCATGGTAACGAAATGTTCATCTCAGACAGAAGGGTATTTGAAATTTTAGTTCCTGTAGCTGGTAATGTGAAAAAATGATTGTGATGATCAGGAATAACAAATAATTTGTTTATGTAGGATGCAAGAGATGCACACACTGAGCAGAGTGAAAGCACTTATTTTTACATGGAATGGGTTATGTTCTTTAAAAAAATGGCTTCAGTGAAAAACACACATGTACAGACATGCAGAGTAATTTTTGCTACAAGTACCATCCCGTTATTCTCACACACTAGCAGGTATGCACACACTTTCATAGACAAGTGTTAGAGAGCTGTTCAAATTTCATGTTAGTTGAAAAAGTGTTAAACAAATTAGATTCTGCTTGATTATGATGTTAGTTGAAAGAGAGTTAAACAAATAAGATTCTGCATGATTATGATGTTAGTTGAAAAAGAGTTAAACAAATAAGATTCTGCATGATGATTTAAACAAATAAGATGATTAGTTAGTTGAAAAAGAGTTAAACAAATAAGATTCTACATGATTATGTAAATGGGTCTGCAGTAAAGATTTCCTTAAAAAGATCAGACAGACAGAGGTGATCAGCCCATGTCTGTATTTACTTTTATGCAGAGCCTGCGTGCCTGATAAAAAGATCAGAAAGAGGTGATATCAGCCCATGTGTGTATTTACTTTTATGCAGAGCCTCCTGCCTGAGTTTGGTTTGGAGAGCATGATTGTTACACAGCTTTGTTTACACATGATGTATTCCCAGTACTGAAGTGCACTCTTTGTTTCGTTCGTGCATGTAGATCTGACATGTACAGTTTCTGTGAGATCAACATTGGAAGTTGCTGTATGACATTCACAATCTTTTATTTGTCAGCTTGAAAATGTCTCGATCTGTTACCACATCCTTTTGCAGAGAGTAGAAAAGGAATTATTGAAATTGATGTGATCCTCATGATTTCACTATCATTTGGAAGACTTCTCACCTTAAATAAAATGACAAGGTACAAAGAAATCATTTACCTGGGGCATAGGATTATCCAGTTTGAGTCAGACTGCAGACACAATGCGCAGGTAAGCTGAGGAACGTCATTGACGTTGCGGTGAAGACCTTGAAGACCGGCACCATGTCGCCAGAAGCCTTCCTGGAGGAGGCTCGAATCATGCATCAGCTGAGGCATCGCAAGCTAGTGCAGCTGTTGGCGGTCTGCTCATCCATCGAACCCATCTGGATCATCACTGAGCTGATGGTGAATGGAGCTCTTCTGGACTACTTGCGCAAAGATGAGGGGCGCTTGGCCAAGTTCCCGGGTCATTGTTGATATGGCGCGCACAGGTAAGATTGTGTGGACTTCAGGTTTAGAAGCAGTGCATAAATTCCAGTCTGAGTGTGAGACAGTATTTTTTTCTAGCTAGATTATTCCATGAAGGCAGCATGTGATTGTATTTGTACAAACAGGTACACAAGCACCAGCCATGTACACATACACTTTAGACAGTCAGGTGGACAGTGAATGAAGTGTTTATTAGATTTGCATCCCAAACCCTTTAGTGTTAACTGCAGGATTTTGTCTCAGAGGAATTGTTTACCTGTCAGGAAGAACTGCAGTTATTTGTCAAAGGATTGGTTGCTGCTTGTTAGAGGAATTGTTGTTACCTGTCTATTGAAACCATTGTTGTTATCCATCTGCCAAAGTAATTGTTTTACCTATCTGCCAGAGAGATTGTTTAAACTGTCAGAGCGATGTTATATCAGTCTGTCCAAGCAACAGATTTTACCTGTCTGTCCAAGCAGTTGTTTTACCTGTCTGTCCAAGCAACAGTTTTTACTTGTCTGTCCAAGCAGTTGTTTTTCCTGTCTGTCCAAGCAACAGTTTTTACCTGTCTGTCCAAGCAGTTGTTTTTCTGTCTGTCCAAGCAGTTGTTTTTTCTGTCTGTCCAAGCAACAGTTTTTTACCTGTCTGTCCAAGCAACAGTTTTTACCTGTCTGTCCAAGCAGTTGTTTTTCCTGTCTGTCCAAGCAGTTGTTTTTACCTGTCTGTCCAAGCAACAGTTTTTACCTGTCTGTCCAAGCAGTTGTTTTTCCTGTCTGTCCAAGCAGTTGTTTTTTTTCCTGTCTGTCCAAGCAACAGTTTTTTACCTGTCTGTCCAAGCAACAGTTTTTTTACCTGTCTGTCCAAGCAGTTGTTTTTCCTGTCTGTCCAAGCATTTGTTGTTACCTGTCTGTCAAAACAGTTGTTTATCTCTCTGTCCAAGCAAGTGTTTTATGTACCTCTCCAATGACTTGTTTTACTTGCCTGTCAAAGCAGTCATTAATACCAATTTGTCAATGCAGTTGTAGTTACCTGTCTGTCAAAATTGTTGTTGTTACCTGTCTGTCAGAGCAACTCTTTATTACGTATCTGCTGAAACAGCTGTTATTTCATGTCTATCAAAACAGATATCAATTGTGTGTTTACGGATGTCACAAGTTTGTCCAAACAATGGCTACTATTTTTCAAAGAATTGTTGATGCTGTCTTTCTCTTTCTCTCTGCCAAAGGAATGTTATGAGCAATCTGTGAAACAGATTGGAGCTTTAATTGCTGGCAAAGAAATTGTTGATAGTTGTCAAAGTTATCATTGCTACCTGTCAGAGGAATTATCATCTGTCTGATCATGATTTGTGGAGATCCAGAATTTGGACTGGGCTAACTGCTTTAAAGAGACTGACATGTGCCTGGTGTGTGTGATTTATCAATCACAGATAGCAGAAGCCATGGCGTATTTGGAGACTCAGAACTTTGTGCATCGTGACCTGCGAGCAGCCAACATTTTGGTTGGAGAGCACCATGACGTCAAGGTGGCAGACTTTGGTCTGGCCAGGATCCTGCAAGAAGAAAACATCTACGAGGCAACAGAAAGTAAGCATTACACCTAGTAGTCTTTTGGACAGGTAACAATTAACAATTGATACATGTCAGCCTATCTTGTGCTGAAGTGGATGAAGAAAAGTGATTACTCGTTCATTTTTGTTGTCCTGAGTGTTTTGTATCCTGCGTGAAGAAGACCTAAGAGGGCAAAATGTGTTGTGTTTTGTCTTGTGATTTGTTTGGTCATGTTCTTTTCGGTGGTGCGCGCTAACACTAATAGTAAAAATTTGTATAGATTTCTGCTTGCAGTCACTTCACTTCACAACTAGATCTAACAATTGATAATTGTCAAGGGAGCAAAATCTCTCTCACAAAGGGGCCTTAACTTTTTCACAACATGCCGCAAGAATGATTGTGGTGCCCAACTTACCACTTGGCAACGTGGGGCAAAAATATACTCGCGGCAAGCGATCTGTCACTCAGGACATGTTGCGAGAATGATGTGACAATCTTCTAAAAACAAATATGACCGAATTTCCTGGAGAATTTTTAACCAGTGGTGTCAGCGTACAGATACAGTCCTTCCTACATCATATCATACCAGTTAGCAAGCTACTAACAGTCGATTTCATTGGTTAATTTGAAGAGAAAGCAACCAACCCCAATCAGTGCTCCTTGTTAGAAGAATGTCATTTTCAACTCAATCAAACAACCAGAAAATAATTATTTTGACTTTTAAAACATTTATTGTCAAGAAAATGAAAGATAGTTCTATTTCAGTGTACAAAAATAAAGTCACTGTCGGATTTGGGCTTTTAAGGAAAATTAATTAAAAATGAGGTGTCCTGTCAAAATCAGGTGTCCTGAGGGAATTTCAGGGCTGTGACTGCAGTGTTAACTGGGCACATAGAGCAGAGCGAGGGTCTGTTGATAGTGTTAAGCACTTTAGACAACAAGAATTCCGCTTGTAGTGGAGAAATTGGTAGTCCGCCGATTAGCAGTACCACGCATATGGTCGAACTGGGTCAAGGAGGTTAAAGTGGTTGGGTAAACTAATTGTCAAGTGTTAGTTGGCTGCCAAGATAGTTATGGTCCATCCCAAGTTCAAACCTTCCCAATAGCAGAAAAGGAGATAGTCGTATCCACAAGGACCTTGGAGCATCAGGTAGTGCTATAGGCACAGTCAGCTGAAGTTGCTTTGTAACCAGACCTTAAAGAACAGGAGTCTTGGGCTTGTTCAGTCAATATTGCTGTGGGGCACTGTGTTGATGTTTTGTCAGGCTAGTTGAATGCGTGTGGACGTTGTTCTCGTAGCTTCTGTAGGATCATTACTGTGTGAAAGTGTTACCCTAAAATCAGAGGGAATTTTTTTATGTCCATTTAGTGCAAAGTGGTTGTTTGCTAAGCTATTTTGTAGGGATGTTTGTAAATGCTGATTTGTGGAAGGATGTAGCTGGAGCGGAATTCGGTGTACATGTGAACAAGATGGTAGAGAAGCAACATGGACAAAAGGCATGGCCCAAAGGGATATCCTTTGTTTCCATCACTATATAAACTGAATGGAGAATGAGAGAAGGAGAGAATAAGACCATGATAGAGGGAGAACAGAAGAAGAGAGAGCACGATACGAGAGAGAGAGAAGAGTGAGCAGGACAGGGTCAAAAGAAATGTGGTCTGGGTGACAGAAGAGGCAGCAAAGTCTTAAGCATAAAAGGCAAGCTGAGAAAGAAGACTGAGTTCGAAACCAAGAGGTGGGTGAGAAAGAGGAAGAAGATTTCTACATCGAGTCCCCGGAGACGACCATGGAGACCCAGTCCTGGAACCTGGTGCCAGACAACCAAAGGTGTCACTATCACCCAGTGCTGGAGAAAACTTGAAGTTGTTTGAGCATTTCTTTTATGAGCCTGTAGATTTGTGTCTGCTTTTCATAGTTGCTGTTGTGTATTTTGACATGTGGTAAATTTGATATGTGGTAAATTTGCATACAAGTAATCAAGATTAGTCCACATTTTGTTAGCATTTGCCAGTCTATGATCTCCTTTTTAAGGTACCCAACTCCTTAGTGTTTAAATACTTATTGTTTCTTCAAGTTGTGGCTGAATCTATTACCCATTAACTGTTGTGTTGTCTGCTTAACCCTTTTGTGTGTATATTTTTTCTGCTTATAAACTGTTCCAAATGTTTGCCTTTCCATAGACTTTCACCTGAGTAAAACATGCATGGAGCTTTCTACAGCTTATATATGCACCAGCGTTTAATTGGTTACACCAATCAGTTGTTAAAAATGTTCATTTGTAGAATGCATGGCAAGGCTGAGTTGTATGTGACTGAAAATCCTACTGTGCATGTAATGAAGTTGTGGCCAATTGCAGCCATTTTGAATACAATGAGGCAATTCTCAGACAGTTGTCAGAGTGAACACAAAAGGATTATTTTTTCCCTGGTGATGGTACATGATTTTTATGTTTAGCTTGGTAAATATTGGAAACACAGATGTAAAGAGAGTTAAAGGAGAAGTCAAGCAACTACCCTTGGACTTGGACTTTCTTTTTTCTGTTTTTTTTTTTTTTTAGTCTTTTTTATCATCTGGTGAACTGAAACAAAGAACTCATGATTGATCTTCAGACAGCAGGGGCAAGCCAACAGTGTGTGAACAGCACATTTGGAGATGAATTAAAGCATGGATAAATTCCAGCATCAGTCACATAAGAATGAAGGGAAATCAATAGGTTTAATCATCTGCTGTTGACTGGATTGTTTGACACTGACTTCTGCGTGAATTATTGTCATGGAGGCATGCCTCAAGAGTCATGCTTCAATTCACTGTCATCTATCTGAACAGTGTAGTCTTCTTTATTTGAAATACAGTGGTAAAACCTGTTACGTGGTGACAACATTGCACAGTGGACAGGGAATACATTGACAGAAACCAACTCTTGGCTCACAGCTGACGGAATAGTTCCTCAGTATGGTGCTCTAGTGACGCTCCACCCGGTTAAGGGAGAGAAGAAGAAGAAGAAGAGAAGAAAACTGTAACTTTCTTTTATGAGCCTGTAGATTTGTGTCTGCTTTTCATAGTTGCTGTTGTGTATTTTGATATGTGGTAAATTTGATATGTGGTAAATTTGCATACAAGTAATCAAGATTAGTCCACATTTTGTTAGCATTTGCCAATCTATGGTCTCCTTTTTAAGGTACCCAACTCCTTAGTGTTTGAATACTTATTGTTTCTTCAAATGAAAAGAGTGAGCCTTTTATTCAGTTTGTCATAATGACTGCTTATAATCTGTAGTTATCCCATGTATTATTTGTGTGTTTTTCAGATACCAAGTTTCCAATCAAATGGACAGCCCCAGAGAAGCAGCTCTGGAACGCAAATTCAGTATCAAGTCTGATGTGTGGTCCTTTGGGGTGCTGTTATATGAACTGGTGACTTACGGACGGGTTCCTTATCCAGGTAACACACTCAGAACACACACACACACACACACACACACACACACACACACACAGAAGGATATACGCATGCACAGGCTCTGATCGCTTGGTGGAGCAAGTCAGTTTAGGGTTTCTAAACTACCCCTTTATTAGCCTTGTACAGCTCACCAGCATATGCGACAATTTGGCAGACAGATAATATATGTGTATAAAAGTTTTACACTCAGTCATATTGCGTAAAAGGTGAAGAATTCTGTGGTGCATAGAACAGGTTGTTATGCAGTGTTGGGACTTGCATTACGTCAGGCATAGTTTACAGCAGACTTCATTACCTTGTTCAGAGCTGTTCCATCTGATGTAATTTTTTAATTCTCATTTCGCTCTTTTTGGAAGAACGATGTTCCTTCTGTCAGTTTTATTTGCTTTAAACAATTTCTTTTTTTGTTTTGTTAATTAAAAAATGTGTGAGGAATTGACTTTGACCAGGTGAAAGCTCTGAATTGGTTCATTTTGGTAGGGTGGGCAGTAAACATGAATTGAATCAGAGATTAGTTCATTGACCAGGAGAAATCACTCAACCACACTAAGGCATCCAGAAGACAGATGAATTCTGGTTGGTTGTGGCTGGTTTTTCAACTCACTAAACGTGTGGTGTGTACAAGTTGGCCACAGGCATTCATTCAAGCTGAGGTATGAACTTTAAAAATACTTTGATACCACCTGTTCAGGAATGCATGTTCCAAGAGCCAGCTAATTTCAGCATGTCTTTCAGTGCTACAGTGTTATTGTGTCTGAGCCAATTACCTTGCCATGTTTTGTGAAATTAAGCCAGATGATAACAAGACTGTATTGTCTTTTATACAATAAGGAATCTGAGCTTCCCATTAACATCCACTGGATTTAGGCATAAATGCTGCATTGATGGTGAGCTGCTCTTCTGCATCATTACTAAAATTAATAGTGTTGATGGATTAGACCACTGTCTGCCTGTCTGTGAATTTAATGGTATCTTGAGGCACTTTAATACATGACTCGTTAAGAAACTACTTCATCATAAAATTGCTCAACAGACTAAAAGTGGGATTCTTTCAAAGCACCCTGGTCAGATATTTGAATGTATTTATTTCAGTTATACATGTCCCACGAGACCCAACTGCACTGTGATTGATTTTTTTACCCTCATCTTGCATGTCACTTCACCAGTATTGTTCCCCAAGACATCCATCCCCCATTCCCCACCCTCATCCACAGCTTGGCTTGTCCAGCTACAGCCCTGTTGCCGCAGATCTGCAGGGAGCAGTGTCAGGTTGTCATGAAGCCACCCAGCTTTGGGGCCACTGCACTGTTGCCAAGTCACTGAAGTGGTATTCATTGATGCCTGTTCTGATCCAGCCTATGCAGGACACCACGCAGTCAGCCCCCTTCTTGTGTGATTGTAATTTATTGCTTACTGAGCACCCCTACCCCTTATGTCAGGTCAAGTGTGAGCTATGAACCAGTGGTTGTCTGTGTATGTGTGTGTGCGTGTGCGTGTGCGTGTGTTTGTGTGTGTGTGCGTGTGTGTGTGTGTTTTTCTAGTCTCCAAGAAGTGAAAACTTCCAATGATCAATGATACACTGCCATGGTATTAAACTTTCAGGCATGGGGGGCTCTGAAGTTCTGGCTAAAGTGGAGAAAGGCTACCGAATGGCCAGGCCGACAGGAGGGGCGGGCTTCCGACTCATTCTCATTCTACGAGATCATGGGCAAGTGCTGGCACCGCACCCCAGAGCAGCGGCCCACGTTTGCCTACTTACACAGCTTTTTTGATGACTACTTCATCAACATTGAACCCAATTATCAGGGTCCTGATGATTGAATGTGTTGCTCAGTCATCATCTGATTTTTTATTCCCTTTTAAATCGTACACTTGTCGTGAATGGGAAGAGTCATGTTTCAGGAGTGTGACGTGTGCCTATGGCATCTGAGGATTTTTGCTGTTGGTTTAACACTTATGCCTTACTTGCAGGCCAAAGGAGTTCGGAAGAAATATCATGAGAGTTCTACATATGTTTTTCACATCATTGTAAATATGTTGACATTAACTTTTTCATGATTCTTTCACAAAGTGAATACTTTCACGGACACGTCCCTGTACAGACAACAAATTAGAGATTTTAGTGCAGATTTTGTTTAACAGAAGAGCAAAAAATTGAAGAAAAAGTGTTGATAATAGTTGTGTCCATATAGCCTTTTGGGTCCAAAGTAATCTGCACAATGACAAGTAAGAAATAAAGATTTTATAAACCGAGAGATGACCGCCTGGTAGGGGTTTTGCCATGTGGCTTTGAACTCTGTTTCATTGACATGCATTTCATGTGGACATTGTGGTGTTCACTGACATGCATTTCATGTGGACATTGTGGTGTTCGCTGACATGCATTTCATGTGGACATTGTGGTGTTTGCTGACATGCATTTCATGTGGACATTGTGGTGTTTGCTGACATGCATTCATGTGGACATTGTGGTGTTTGCTGACATGCATTTCATGTGGACATTGTGGTGTTCACTGACATGCATTTCATGTGGACATTGTGGTGTTCACTGACATGCATTTCATGTGGACATTGTGGTGTTTGCTGACATGCATTTCATGTGGACATTGTGGTGTTCCATTTGGATGTGTTGGGGCTGAAAGGAACGGGAAAGTCTTCAACATATCAAAAAAGCATCACATGGTCAACAGTTCATCACTTAAAGGGCCTTAAATATCTGTTGTATCAAACCTAATCACTATGAACTTGTTGAAAGGACAGAAAAGTGAAGTGGTTGTGATTTAAATCAGTTTTATTCATTTTTTTTTATTCCTTGTCCATCATATTATCTACCATTGTGATTGTGAGGTTGTAAACTGACTTATTTGCTCATAGTGTTTAATGGCACTCCTTCACTTCCCTATGCTTGGATTGTGTCAGAACTTCGGTACAGCATATTTTTAGGTGACATTTTTCACTAAGGAATCATTCCATTATTCTGTGTTCAGCACCATTTTGTATTGTCAGTGAGCATAGTGAATACTTTTTTTTTTTTTTTTTTACTGTGGAAAAAATGCTGTAAAAAAATGTGTGGGCAGTGGTAAGACTGAAAGCTGTAGCCAGTGGTTGTAGAGGTACTTGAGGTGGTTTAAGAGACAGGGGTGCTCCTCAGAATGTACATATTACAAGAAAATCAGTATTTCAGTGGTCTTCCAAATGATGATTAGAACAAATTATTTAAGTTGATTGCTTACAACAAAAGCTATAATAAAAGTCTGATTTCCTTGACACATGTGCTTATTAAGCTAAAAGTTGGCATGCACATTATAGTATTTCCTAAATTTGTTCGTACATAAAAAGATGTTTGACATATGCAAACATTTTAACAGAATTTTGTTAAAATAAAAATGATGGTGTGAGGCAGGTGAAGAATGGGGTGAGTGTATATACATTTGTGTTTCCTTACAAACATCACATGTAATTCTTACAACAGTTTTCAACTTCGTTAATACATGGCAGGTTGCCCAGTGTCAAGAATTTAGAATGAGGCTTCCTCTTAGGGTCTTTGGGCAAGCTGCCTTGAAGATCTGCCTAAAAAAATTCTCTTGTCACACAATTCTAGGTACAATCTTTGTTAGAACTTTGCAGGTTTCCAAGAAATAGTTTGGAAGAGCTGCCATGTTGACTCTCTTTGTTAGAACTTTGCAGGTTTCCAAGAAATAGTTTGGAAGAGCTGCCATGTTGACTCTCTGGCAATCACTAGCTAGTTGAGATGTTTGCAGTTTCTGGCCAGGTGTTTCCAGTCATCAGCTAAATGGTTCCAGTCACTGGTAACACCTTGCACACATTGTGTGCCAGCAACTGCATGCAAAAATACAACAACTGAAAAATGCATTATTTATTTGCATTATCTGTTAGAAATAGGAGATACCGTGATAGCTACCACCATTATAAATGAAGAGTTTTACAAACACAAACAACAACACATAATGAGTAAAAACTATGAAGTAATCCTAACCAGATTTATGATAATCAAAAGCTAAATATTTGTTGATTTTTTTTAGCAAGTGTTTGTGATAAAATGATATTTTAGATCTGATATACCTTCTGTTGTTGTCCCACTGATTGCAGGAGTAACGTTGAATGTCTGATCATGGAGTTGTTATTCTAACTAATGGGGAAGTGTATGATCTGTCATTACTTTTCCTTTTTAATTTAATTTAATAAAAACAAATCAGCTGCATAATGAAAAGGAATGGAATCAGAGACTTTTGTTTTTTTCTTTAAAAGAAAAAAATGGAAGTAAAACAGTATGGATGTGTTAGAAATGGTGAGTTGCTTGGTGGGTGCTCACCATTCATATCTCTTCAGAGATGTGCGAAGCTCGTGCAGGATACGAATCAGACACCTCACACACAGCATGCCAGGGGAAATGTACTTCTTTTTTCACCTTTGTTCTGTTATTTTGCTGTTGCAATGCTGTCTGTCTCTCCCCCCCCCCCCCCCCCCCCCCCCCCCCCCCCCCCCCCCCCCAAAAACAAAACTCATTTTCAAAGGTGTAGTTTATGTCTGTATTGCCAGGCAGGCCAATGCATGAGAGAAGCAGAAGATGAATTTGCAAGTTTTCAGCGGCCACCTGGCCAGTTTCCTTGGTGGAGAAAAGTTAAGACAAACATTGCTGCTTGCACGGTGTTTTATTCATCTTCCAAACTTCTATCTGCTCAGAACCAAATTTAGATCTGTTTAGAATTGTGTGATGACTGCAGCTGGTCAGCTCAGCAGGGTTTTCATTGATGTTTTTTCAAAAATGGGGGGGGGGGAAAGACAAAGAAGCAAATTCCAGAACGCCTCGCATTGCTATATGAATTGGGCAGACAATTCTGACAAGAACAGAGCAACAAGACTGTAGCACTCTTGGTTCATGTTTTACATTCCACTACAATTTGCTTTTCGTATGCACACTTATCTAAGTACTTCTTGGCTTCAAATACAAACGAAGCCAGAGCTGCCTGATGATCGTCGATATTGAAGAGGCAGAATTTCTGTCAGCATGTAAATCTGACACAGTTTCTCAAAAGGATGTAAGTTTGTTGAATTGTTTTGACCTTTTGCTCAGCAGAGGTGAAATGCAAGAGTCATTTGTGTGAAACATAATGTGCATGTCCAGTAGCATGGTTGTGGTTTTTGACTTAAATGCCTGTTCTCATTAAGTGATTTTTGAAGATAAGTATGTGTGTGTGTGTGTGCTCATATATGTGTATTTTGCTTACAAAGTTGTTATCAAATGTTTAATGTACAAACTAATATTTTAAGATGGTGGTAAAGATTGCATCAAGATGGTTTGTTCATAATGTATACCTGCACAGGTTGATATATATGTATATAATATAAAAGTTTTTCATCAAGTCCATATATACATTTAATGATTTGTTTTTACATAGCATTCCAGCACCAGACATTTCAAGTCATTTATTCATGTTTTGAATGGATGTCAGCGAGATCTTTGATAAATTAACATTGAGATCTTTGATAAATTAACATTGTGAACTGAATATTCATTCTCCATTGTGATATATGTACATTTTTTGTCATACATTTTTTACTTCTGATAAATTTGTTTTTGTGGATGAAAGTCCAGTCAAAACAAGCATGGGATTTTCCTCACCTTTTTTGTTGTATCTGCCATAGTCTGTCTGTTGCCAGATTCTTTTCTTTTCTCTCTTGCAGTTGATGGAAAGTGGACAAGTCAAAGAATAGAAAAATGAGCACAACGCAGAATGGTCATGTTTTTCGCCATTCTGAGCTCCTTGTCGGTGACTTAGTGTACTTTTCATCAACAGGGATCACATACATCAGTTTTATTTTTGCTTCATCGCTTTTGTCTTTAAGTTTTTTTTTTGCCCAGGGCATTGAGTACTGGCTGAGAAGAAAACATAATCATGGGAATGAATTGCATTTTTAAAGAATGTAACTTTCTTATGCATTTTTGTACATATATTGATCTTCATTTCTCTCACTTGGTCTCGATCACTTTCTGTCTGGCATGCTCTCTCTCTCTCTCTGTGTCTCTGTCTCTGTCTCTCTCTCTTTCTCTTTCTCTCTCTGTACTTTCTCTATCTGTCTGTCTGTCTCTTTCTTTTTTTTTTTTTTCCAATTCCTCTCACCCATTCTTCTACACATACTCATTCCCCTCTCACAGTCTCCTGGTTTATGTTCAGACTGCTTTCCATCAGAAGTGTGGTAGATTTGCAGCTCAGCCTCCGTCGGTCCTTTGAGTAGAACTTGTTGTCACTCGGGGTGCTTTCACCAGCCTTTGGCAGCATGTCTGCAGCAAAGAAGCTTATTGGCAGGAGTTTTAGAATATGTCCATGTAAGCGCCTGTTGTTCCCTCCAAGTCTCATCTTCTGTGTCAGCTCTGTGGCATTACTCCTGTACCATTGTGGATTCTCTGTACACAGGCACACTGTTGCAGCCTCCACCTCAGCAGTCTGCAGGGAGCTGTAAATATGGTGCTCTGGAGGCAGCCCAGCAAAGGTGCCAGAAGTGGGCACTGTTGAAGAGATTTAGTCACTGTTGTGCCGCTCGGTGTGTGGGTGTATGCCAACTGATGAAATGAAGAGTCCTTATTTTCAAGGAGGTTGAAGAGACTCCCTTCACTTTTGTTTGCAGGTGTTTGAGAAAAGGTAACTACTCGGGTATGATTGAGGAAGGGGAGTGCCTGACAGTTTTGTTCTTGAGGTCACCTGTGAATTTGATAACTATTGGTAGTATTTGGGAAAAGACTAGTTCCTTTTTAGGATGAATTTTAGTGCTACTCAGCCATGCTGCTGCTCTTTATGCATGCATGTTACATGAGTGGGAAAGCATACACATGCTGCAGGATTTCCTGTCCTATTATCCATTTCTTTTTCTTCCCTTCCTCCCCCTCCACTCCCCTTCTCTCTCTTTTAAATATACAAGACACTGTACAAGAGTTGTCCAGTTTCAGGAAAGGTCACATCATTGTATAGTTTGACCACATTGTAGCGGAGGCCTATGCAAGTGTTTCAGTCAAGTCGAAGTATCAGAGAAAGAGTTTGTATCATACATTTGAGACGAACATCAGTTTGTTGGAGAAGGATCAGGTAAATCAAAGAAGAGTAGTGTGGTGTTTGGGAATACAGTCACAGTGTGTGAGAAACAGGGTCACAGGGATGAGAAGGGTCATTGCATCTGAATGAAGGTTCACAGTGTAGTTGAGACAGTAGAGATCACAAGAAGTAGTTCTGTTGAAGGTGTGACTCGGAAAGATAAAACTGCAGCAGGGAGTGCTTAATAATGTAAGTGTTGCTTTTCATTCAGTGGTTACTATTCTAGTTCCTCTGCTATTCTGAGAGCTACATTCCTGTGCTGAGGTCTCAAAAATCTGCAGAAATCTGATTTTGGAAAAAAAAGGTGTGGTATCAGTTCTGATGTCTAAAAGTTTAGCAAAACTGATTTTGCTGACAATGATAATACCTCTGGCTCAGTGTACATTTCACAGTGACCTTGAATTTCTGAAGTTTTTCACACTTTTCTTATTCTGTATTATGAGATTTTGTGCAGGGTTCCTTTATTTTATGGTTGTCATGCACACATGAATTTGTGTGGAAGTTGTGTTACTCTTTCAGAACATTTGAATGACAGTAGATTGACATCTTTGTTGCATATCATGAGACTGAGTTCTTATTTTTCTTATCTAAGTTATAATGGCAGTCAGTTTTTTTTTTTTTTTTTCTGCCTGTGCGCACTTGTGTGTTTGAGTGTGTGAGTGTATATGTATGCGTGTATGCATGCAAATATCATGCAGTTAACACATAAAAGGGTTCAATGCCTTTTTTGTCCATTGTGCATGTGCATATAAGGACGCACTGAAAAGGTAGTACTTGTGTTAAGTCACACGCTGTTGATTGAAAATGGTTAATTTGTAAGCAGCAGTATGATAATATGAGTATACATATCAGACTCCATTTTACTTTTATTGTGTGTGTGAGAGAGTGTGTGTATGTGTGTAACATACATATCAGATTTTTGTTGAAATACTTTTTTTCTTGGACTTTTCTGATGGCAAGAACTACATAGAGGATTATGAAATTGTTTATTTATGGATATATATTTTTATACATTGGTGTACTCGAGCCTGTCTTACTGCAATGGACAGTGTAGTAGGCAATGAGAACAACTACCCTCATGTGAGCTGGTCTCACATCACCTCTGTTTTGGAAAAAATTGTGCACATATAGAATAAGCTGGACAGTGTGGCAGAAAAAAAGAACTAGACTGATGTATTCCAGGGTTTTCATGATGTTGATAATTTGTTTTTTTTTTTGACAGATAATGCTCACAGTAATGTCGCTGAAAGGAGAAGGAAGTTCAGAATGTTTCAGATTGGAGGAGCTAGCATTCCTGATCATGTGACTATGCCAAACATGGCAGTGTGATGTGTGTTGATATTGTCAGTGCTTTCCTGTGAATGTACATTTGATGGTCTTTGTGTTTTAGTAGTTTTGTTATGTATTACCTTTTTTTGTCTTCTTCTTCTTCTTTGTTTTTAACAATAATCAGAGCTACTAGAAAATAAACTATGTGAGCAGAGATTGTAATGGATAATATTTTTCATTTTTTAGGCAAATAGAAATAACCTGCATATTCTTTTGTTTACTTGACATGTATATTTCAAAGCAAACCAGCCCTGATTTTTGTCCCATTCCCATGTTTATCTCTTCATTCATTCCCTTTTCCTAGTCTCCTTTCCCCCTTTTTCTCTTTGTGGAAGAGAGGAGCATGACAGCGGATGCATTCCCATCTGCTTTCTGCCAACAAAGAGGTCTTCAGGTATTAGAATATTTTTGGTTCTCATTCTTTGCATTGTAACAATGGTAACGGTAAAAATCAGTATGTTTGAGCTGTGGCAGACAAGAGAGCTGTGTGAAGACATAGGGCATATAGCTTTGTTACAAAACAAAAGAATCCCAACCTTGAAGAGCATGTGGCCCTGCGCAAGAAAAGAATTCATTGGCTACCTGTAGACATGCCATTCACACCATCTTAGATCCATGGTTCATTCCCTTCAGAAGTCCTGCTGAAAAGAAAAAAAGGAGTCCATCAACAGAGATGATGATGTTGACAAAGACATTCAACAACTGCACATCTCAGGGTATCACATGCCAACATAGTGTGTCTGTTATATGGTCTGAAATTGCACAGATGGCTTTCATAACAAGGATTCAAGATACATTTTTGTCGAGTGGCACTTCCCACCCAGAACTAACAGCTATGTCAGACATCAGATCAGCAGATACAACAGGTAGAAAACCATCTCTCACAGGTGTCAAGCACCATAGGCTTGTGGGGTATGGGCATGTATCTTGCCATTAAACTGGGTCCAAGAGTTCTACAAGTACATTGAAATGGGGACGTCCTGAACACCTGATCAAAGAAGTCTTGAATGAACAACGTCAAGGACTGGACTGTGTATAATACCTCTTCCCAGTTGTGCTGGTTGATGACAGAGGGATGTGGAGATTTCTTAAAGCCCTGCAATTTGCTGTCATGGCACAACAATGACAGTAGGCTGGCAAAGGACTGAACGTACTGAATTTACTGCTGTGACTGTTGAAGAGATTTCCGAATTCTGGGAGACCTTCTTGACCTACAGAAGACATCTACCTAATCAAGGGATATTATTCAGCAGTTAGCAGATCTTTATATAGCAGTTAGAAGATCTGTAGGCTAGTAGATGTTTGGAAAATTTAATGTTATTGGCCAGGTAACAAATTGTATCTTGGAACAAGACCTTACTGTGAAGATGGCGTTTCACTGACTCCAAAATTGGTGAGCTGGCTAGCATAAGAAAACAACTATCACTAAGTATTCAGCAGTTCAAAAGTAGAGAACATTTAGCAGGTGTGGGCGACTTGTGCATGTTCAGCAATTGGTAAGGATAACAATTTTACTTAACCATTGTCACCGTCTCTCTCCTTCTCTTTATCTCTCTGTCTCTGTCTCTGTCTCTCTCTCTTAATGGCAGTTTCTTTGAATCTTGTAGTGTAAGCCCTGTGTGTTTTTCTTATTTTTAGTTTACTATTTACTTGTTGCTTAACTATTTAGATATCTTTGCCCCAAGGCTGGGTGAAAAAAATCAGATTATCCTTCTCTCAGCACCTTTGTTTAAATCTCTCTCTCTCTCTCTCTCCCCCACCTCTCTCTCTCTCTCTCTCTCTCCCCTCCCCAAGGTCAACCTGGCCTGTATGAGTCACCAGAAATATGGATAGTGAATAGTGAGATTGAAGAGCGAGCAGAGACTATACTTTATTTTTCTAGTTGTCTGTCAAAAGGACTGGATACGTTTCTGTGGCTGGGACCAAGCAAAATGACTGACTAAAATCAACCATGTTGTTCCTTACATCAGTCTTTTGTCAGGTAATTCTTGTTGCACATAATCAATCCTGCGCATGCTTTGCCTTTTGTCATGGTCACAGGAATCCATGAGGTCATGTGCCTATCTTTTCTTTGTAAGTGCTTTTTTTCTTTAAATTGTAGACATGTATACGGTTGGAAAGACCGTTGTTGGTCAGAAAGACAGTTGTCATCACTCTGTGTCTGTATCTGTGTCTGTGTGCTATCTGAGTCTTCAAACTTCCATCTGTTAGTTAAATTCTGACAACGATATGGTTCTGATAGCACTTACACCTTTTTTTTTTTCTCTCTGTCATTAGATATGTTTGTACTCTCTCTCTGTCTCTGTCTGTTGCTCTCTGTCTCTCTCTCTCGTCTGTCTCTCTGTCTCAGCTTCTCTCTCTCTCTCTCTCTCTCTCTCTCTCTCTCTCTGTGATTTTTCTTTTTTGATGTAGAAGTGTGAAGGTAGCATTTAAGCATGTTTGGCATGGAAGATGCTACTTCACAAAGTTTTTTTTTCTGTCTTCTAGAAATATGTGTTAAGATCAATAATAACTGGCAGCTAATGTTTTCCTCAGGACAGGATTAAAGGGAAGCAACCAAAGCTAGAAAAGCATGCGTAATCTGTTGTTTGTGGTCATGTCTCGGGGGAAAACATACATGGAGCTCTTATCTTACATTCACAGGCACATATGATCCTGTTTTATTGAAAACTCATAAACAAATCAAATCCATTTTTTAATGATTTCATTCCTTCAAATTAAGGAACCTTGTGTATGCCTGGGCAAGTTATCATTCATTTTCCCTTTGAAGAAGATGCTCTATATGGGAAAAAATCACGTTCTGTGCTTATAGCCCCATGGTTTTTTTTTGTTTTTGCTAACACTTGTTTTCATTTGAAGATTTCAGCCTTGACTTGAATGGATGTGGATGTCAGATTTAAACCATTGCCTTCCACTGATGACGCAAACTCTGTTGCCAGTATTCTACAAATGCTCTCTGGCCTGCTCTTGTTTTGTTGCCTGTTAAGTCTCTCTCCTTCCTTCTGTTCCTTTCCATCCATGTCTGCTTCTCTCTCTCTCTCTCTCTCTCTCTCTCTCTCTCTCTCTCTCTCTCTCTCTCTCTCTCTCTCTCTCTCTCTCTTTTTGGATGGGTTGCTAACCCCATTTACTGTTTGGCACCTAGGTAGTAGGATGGTGAATTCTGACATACACTACCTTACTATTTTGTAGGGTTATTTGTCAATAGTGCAGTTTTTTGGTACACTTATTATAGCTTTGTTTGATTGGAATGATTGGCATTCCCACAATACCTTCTTAGTGTAGTTGAGTGAGTGGGTGTATTATATTGAGGGAACGTCTTGAGATATATTGCAGAAAATTCTTTGAGATAAACTTACGTGTAATTTTGCTGTCCTGAAATGGCCCTGGTAGTCAACTAGGTTACAATGAAAATGCACCAGTCAAAATGAAGAGCTCAGTATGTCCCATGAAGCTTTTTGTTGTGGTTTTTCTGGAAAGATGTGAAGAAGCAACTCTAAAAATTGTCTCGGATGCTTTTGACAGTTCGTACCTGTGAATGAACTGAATGATTTTTGCGACATGGCTTGATTTCAGAACATACTTTAACTTGGCACACTAATTTGTCTTGATTCCAATAGGGTTTAAAATAAAAGACAAATTTTGCCTGCCGCATCCTTCGGATATCTATAAATTTGACAAATTTGGCGACTGTTAAGGTCATAATTAAAAAAAAGGTCTAGATTAATTTTGCAAATGTATTATGTACAGCAGCATTTGAGTATCGTGAGAACGTGACAAAATGGCTGTATTCCTGGTTGAATGCTTAACCCTTTGGCTTCTGGTGTATTGAGCTGTTATTTGCCAACGTCAGCTGCTTTTGCCGTGCTGTGGTAGTTTTGATTATATGGACATCGAAAGGGTTGATGCGTGTACATTTAATGTGCCTAATGCTAATTCCCTGCAATATCTTTGCTTTGGACTTTTTATGTATGAGTATAACTTGATGCAATGATGTTTTGTTTCGTTTTGTGAGATATATTCAGCTCTGAAGGCCTTGAGTGGTCACCTGAGCTGTGAGACAATACTGCAGTTAATTTTGAAAATGCTGGATGGTTTTTATCCCTGTTTAATCAAGCCACATCGAAAGAAGGGTTAACGCAGCCTTAAGCCAAGTAGAATCAAGATGTAGGACATACGCACTCACTGGTGATTGCGTTACAAATGTGGATTCTTTTAAAAGGATACTGATAGTAGCTTGTTTGTACTTTGCAGTTGATAGTTTTTGTTTTATTTGCATCCTTAATTGTTTTCTGTTGTTCTTTTTTCTTTCACCGTGATGTGACCTACCCCGTCCCCCCCCCCCCCCCCCCCCCCCCCCCCCCCCTACCTTTTTTTCTTTGTCCCTATGTTTTTTATTTTTTTACTTTTCTGTAGTGTTATCAGCCATTTCATCCCATGCGCCAAACCCATCCTCTCACTCTGGAAGACTTGTTTTCACACAAAAATGCTAGGTCGAATGTGTCTTTCTTTTTACAGTTATGGATTGTACCGCTAATAATTATTAACATTTTACGGATGATTTCCATAGTAGTTTGCTATGGAATCAAGTAGTAAGGGGATACTAGTTGTCTCTTGTGAAGTGTGCCCACAGGGCATCTTGTATGCCTTTCTTGTAACACCTTTGCACATTTTCTTCGTCAGACTCTCCACCGAGGATGTTTTGTTGTCACCCCCATCTGTCAAATTCTTTCTTTTTTCGTCTATCTGTTGGCAAACGTACCCAAAAACCTGGTGGAAAGATAAGGTGTGCCCCAGCAGATGAACAGATTCAGTGTGTATCTCGATCAAAGGGTAGATCTTGAGGTGGTTTGGAGGTTAACAGCACGATCTTGAGGCGGTTTGGAGGTTAACAGCACGATCTTGAGGTGGTTTGGAGGTTAACAGCACGATCTTGAGGTGGTTTGGAGGTTAACAGCACGATCTTGAGGTGGTTTGGAGCTTAAAAGCATAGAATCCGAGTCAGGGTAAGGGATATAAATAAAGTAGGATAGCTGGCGCTGTCTACATCTTCTTCTTTCTTCTTCTTCCTTAGAAGCTGGTGCACTCAAAAATGAGTAGGTCACCAGCGCGCATGTTAAAAAAAAAGAGAATGCGACTCGGCCTGTTGGCCCCTGGAGCAAAATTTGGCAACAAGGGGTCGCACGTAATATTTAAAAGGTTAAAAGCAATGGCCAGGTTAAGGCCTAGGTAACCATGAAATATATCGGGAAGTTAAAATAGAAGAGTCTGTCAATATGCAGATCTCAAGATTGTCTTATCAATTTCATTTTTAAAAGAGACTGCATTTGTGGCAATCTTGATGGCACCCGGCAGTGAGTTCCACACCCTTACAGAACTAGGATAAAACGAATGTAAATGGCTGTCGATATTTGATGCAGGTATGGCATAAGATTGACCGCCACTCCTGGTGCTACTTTTATCAAATACTAGTTGTTCCATTGGGATGTCAGTTAGTTTAGCTCTGCCTTTGAAGAAAGTATTAAGTTTAATAAAGACTCTTCTCTAAGGGTTTCATTCTAATTTCCTCATGTTATTCCTAGTATTCCCTTTCTCTCTGATATGGTTTTTTGTGTTACGAACCGTGCTGCTCTCGTCTGAATCTTTTCGAGGTCATCAATGTCCTTTAGGACTAGTTTTTTCCACCTCAGTCAGTTATTTAGTTTTCTTGGCGGAACTTTATCTTCTGTCTGTAGTGATATGCCTGAAAACGGTCATGCACAATACGTAGGGCAGTAAATCACACTGAACCTAGTTAGCTGGGGCAGTTAACCACACTGACGTGGGTAACAGTGGGCATGTAATCACACGCAAGCTTGTAAATTGGGCAATTAATCACAATGAAATTGGTAAGCTGTTGTATGTCATCACAATGAGGATGGTAAGCTGGGATTTCATCATTTGGAAACTGGTGAACTGGACAATTTATCACACTGAAGCTGGGAATCTGGGTGTTTAATCACACTGAAACTGGTAAGCTGGGTCTAGTTGCAATGTGAGATGACTGCAGGCGGAAATCTAAATAAATCTTAATAATTAGCGAACCGCCAAGAGAAACGAGCACAAACGAGTCGCAAGACAACACATGATGCATTTTGACCTCTTAGGTCTTCTTCAGGCAAGATACAAACAACGAAAATGAACGAGCAATCACTTAGTTTTGATCACTTCGGCACAAGGTAGGCGTTGAATGAAAACGAGGCTCACTTGAACTAAATTTGCAATAATTAATTGTTTTTTTCATTATGTCACTATTTGCTATTGATTTATCTCTCAGATCAAGGCGGGCAGGGGGACGGTAGTTGAGTGGAATGTTCTGACCATCTTGGCTCATTCTTTCTTCCCAATTCTTTTCTGATTCATGACCAGTAGAGTTACTGTAATTTCCTGCTTTCTGTTATTCCTTGTGCCCCCCCCCCCCCCCCCCCCGTCTGTGTTCCAGTTCATAACATATCCACTATTCTGTTGTGGTCTGGCCACCAGGTGACTGTCCGTTCAACCGTGTCCTTTGATAAGGCTTAAAAAATTTAACATATTTTTGTGGCACACAATTGTTTATTTTGCATTAATTTTGCCGCCTTCCCCCCCGCCCCGCAACCCCCTCCCCCCTTCCTTTTTTTTCGTTTTTGGGCAACAAATTAAGCAGTGACCGTTACTCCCAGAATGGCCTGGTTAGCTGTGCTTTCAGGATATTGATAGTTTGGCTGTTACAAATCAAATTGTCTTGGTTAATTATATCGTCGGTTTGTTAGCTGTGGGTTTTGTTTTGTTTGACACCCCCCCCCCCCCCCCTGCCATCCAGGACATTTCTTCCATGTGGCAGCCTTGAAAGGGCCCTGTGCCGTCGGTGTGGCATGGTGGAAATGACACTGACACGTTGAAGTCGTAATTGTTTTCTTCAGGGGGTCGTGCATCCACCTTTGAAATGTTGCCGAATAAAGCGTTTTCCTATAATAGCATTATGAAAAGGGTGTTTATGTCTGTACCTTTGCCTCCTGATTTTTAGTAGGACCAAGGGTACACAGAGCTGAGCTCATACCCGAATTACATTATTTCATGTTATGTTAGTATTACTTTTAGCTATACATAAAACAATGTTTTTACGGAAACTTTGATTTACAGGATTTTCGTTCTTTGAATGTAAAATCTGCGCGTTTGAGGAATGTTTCCGATACCCCCCCCCCCCCCCTCCAACCAATTTCCACTCCCCCATTCCCTTTAATACCAGGAACTCGTCACAGACTGATTCAGCATGTATTATTTTGTCAGTGTAGAATTTCCAAGAGTGTTTGTTATGCAATAAACTTTTATAAAGCAAAACGTGAAAAGTTGCTATTCAGATACCCTCTCTCTCTCTCTCTCTCTCTCTCTCTCTCTCTCTCTCTCTCTCGTCCTTTGAACAAACAGAATTTCAGAGTCGTGATTCGGACATTTGTGAAGTACTGCAGGAAACTTTTGCTTCGAGCGGGTGTGCGAGTCCACAGTGAGCTGTACATTCGCCAACACCATCCGACAGTCCAGAAACACAACAGGAGATGACACGCGGGGAATTATTTTGACATGTTGTGACAGATGAAATACAGTTCCTGTCAGTCAGAGGCTCTGCATCAGAGATGAAATATCCCCAGGGCAGGAACTGTAGTAAGTAGGGAATACTAGTTCCATTCACATCTATAGAAGTTTATCTGGCAGAGGGACGGCCGGGGAACCACCCTATTTTACTCCTCACAACTACCACCAGAATGATCACACGTTTAGACGGTTAGTGAAAATTGCAATTTTTGTATTATGCGCAGATGGAATTCGAACTCGCAACGTCTGTTGCTACGAACTTGGTGGTAGATCACTGAGCCAGCAACAGACCCGTGAACTGAGTGGATGGTGAGATTAAACGAACTGTTCAGACATGAAATGAAAGTGCTTGAAGACAATTCAAATAGGAGGCAAGCCTTATATTGATTGTATACGTGTACGCACAACAGGAATTATGGAACAGGAGAGAGAGGGCAGAGAGAGAAAGTTAGAGAGAGAGACAGACAAAGACAGACAGATGCACACACAGATTGTTTGCGCTACGTGTATTCTGCGAGGGCGCCTATCAAGTATATTTTCAGGAGTAGCCAATTACATGTGTAATACAGGACCTTCCAACAACATGGATGCAAAGTGTTTCACAAACCCACCAACTCCCTACGCCATCAACTGACCCATGTCAAAGACAAAACGGACCTCCTCAAGCAGTGTGGTGTAGTGTACCAGGTAGGGTGTCAAGACTGTGCTAATACCTACATTCGCGAGACAGCAAGACCACTCGCCACCCCGTCTACAGGAACACCAAAACCGATCTACTTCTGCCATACACGAACACCTACAAACCACAGTTTCAGCCCCCAAGAAACCAAGATCTTCTCTACAGAGTTCTTCCTCACAAAAAGTTAAAGAAGCCATCAAAAATCAAGACCAGACGCCCCAACCTGAACAGAGATCAAGGTTTTGAACTCCCCCCCATCTGCAATCAGATCCTGACACAACTGTTCACCCCACACAACAGTCGCCCCCACCAGGCCTAGCTGCCAAAACAGCAACAGTGAGCTGAAGAAGACAGGGCGACCCTGTCGAAATACTCTCAGAGTAAGTTTTTGATTCTGAGTCTAACTACTTTTTCTAATGTTTAATTATTGATTTTCTTTTTCAACACGAGCGCAAACCCCGTGAATTTAATGAAAAAAAAAAAAAAACGGTCAGTCCGGAATCACAAGCCATAAGCAAAGTCCGTAATCCAAACCGTTATCAAATCCAAACGCAAACCCGTAAACAAAGTCCATGTAACCAAAGACATAGTCCTTCACGTCTCTGATGTAAAGCGCTTAAGTCTCTCCGTCAGGTCAAACCGGCACACTCGGTGAAGATTCGCCCACCATCTCCCCCACCTTTACTCTGCCCACTGGACACGGAGCGGCAGGCGAGGGCAGCGAACAGATGAGCATTTTAGCCTTTGGCCCGTCGCCGCTAGCTAGGTGAACCCTCGTCATCTGACCTCTGTCACTTGCCACCGGTGCTGAACGAACGCTGGTCCTTCCCACGCGCACTGTATTGCCGGATATTTTTCCGCGGCGAAGGTGTGAACGAATCTTTGCCCGTGTCAATTTCATCAGTTTGAGTTTCCGGAACCAGATCTGTCACAGTCTTCAAAGACATCTTCACCATCCTCAAACAAACTTATTCCTACCTGCTCATCTCCTGACTGCTGGTTCTCCTCCGTGAGCCTTACATCTTCTGTATGCTCAATCTGAGCACATGCCTTTGTTTCAGATACAGGTCCACTCACCTGGGGGTCAGGGAAAGTGCCACAGGCCGGATCATCACGCTTGTGGCCACTCTGCAGGCAGTCCCTGCAAGTCATCAGATTCTGACACTGGTGTCAGTGGTGTCCTGACTGCAGGCAGTAAGAGCACACAGGAGTCCGTGACACCTTGGGCTGCTCCTTGTGGTAGAGGAGAGCTGTGAAACTACCCACCTTTAAAAACCTGTCCAGTGGTACTAAAGGGCGGTTAATGAAGACAAAGTGTGTAAAACAAACGGGTTAGCTTTCCGTCCCTGTCCCTGATCTTCTCCATTAGGAGAGAAGATCTGAGAACACATCCCAGTCTAACAAGAGCACTCTCTATATCGTCACTGGACACTGAGACTGGAAGATCTGAGATAAATAGTTTTGTAATGGGAACTTCAACACCTCTCAAAATGAATGGATTCTTGTCAAAATGAGACACAGTGCATCCATTGACCACAATCCCCACAATCAAAAGTTGAGTCCTGGCAGCTCGAGTCAAGGGGTAGATCCTCCAGAGAGACCTTTGATGCACTGCGCACCATATACTGTTTCCTTGCCACACACTCTTTCGGAAGCCAGACAAACGTCTAAATCAGGGGAAAAAAAAAAAAACTATCTTCACCTGGGTTAATTGTTTTATCAACAAAAGTCTTTATGCTTGAAAAAAAAAAAAAAACTGGCTCCACTCGCTGTGAGACAACCATTGTGGAAAAAAAAAAAGAAAAAGGGGGATGGAATGGGGATGGGACAAAGAAAGAACAAAGAACACGGAAGAAAATGGCTGAATTCGTTGAGTTGGAGTTACATTTTTACATCACAAACTGCACATGCAAAAGGAAAAGCAAAAAGGAAAGGCAAAACACTAACCGTTGGATACCAATGGAGAAAAAACTTTGGAATAACAAAAACACCAAAATACCAAAACAATGCACCGAATCTAGAGAGTCCCACCACAAACCATCATTAAACTTCACATACTGTAAGACTGTGTCATCAGCTAGGCAGCACACACTATAAAAGAGCACTAAACGCAATACTGCCGAGAAAAACAGAAGATAAACACAGAGCTCGCAAAAACATGTCATCTCGACATCGAGTGAACATCTCTCTTCGTGGAATCTGACTGATCTTCAGCAGTTGAGAAAGGGTAGGCCAGTAGTGATAGGCGTTGTGATGGGGGATAGGCCAGTAGTGATAGGCGTTGTGATGGGGGATAGGCCAGTAGTGATAGGCGTTGTGATGGGGGATAGGCCAGTAGTGATAGGCGTTGTGATGGGGGATAGGCCAGTAGTGATAGGCGTTGTGATGGGGGGGGGGGGGGTAGGCAAGTAGTGATGGGGGTTGTGATGGGGGATAGGCCAGTAGTGATAGGTGTTGTGATGGGGATAGGCCAGTAGTGATAGGCGTTGTGATGGGGGATAGGCCAGTAGTGATAGGTGTTGTGATGGGGGATAGGCCAGTAGTGATAGGCGTTGTGATGGGGGATAGGCCAGTAGTGATAGGCGTTGTGATGGGGGATAGGCCAGTAGTGATAGGCGTTGTGATGGGGGATAGGCCAGTAGTGATAGGCGTGTGATTGGGGGGGGGGGGGGGGGGGGGGGGGGTAGGCAAGTAGTGATGGGGGTTGTGATGGGGGATAGGCCAGTAGTGATAGGCGTTGTGATGGGGGATAGGCCAGTAGTGATAGGCGTTGTGATGGGGGATAGGCCAGTAGTGATAGGCGTTGTGATGGGGGATAGGCCAGTAGTGATAGGCGTTGTGATGGGGGATAGGCCAGTAGTGATAGTGTTGTGATGGGGGATAGGCCAGTAGTGATAGGGGTGTGATGGGGGATAGGCCAGTAGTGATAGGGGTTGTGATGGGGGATAGGCCAGTAGTGATGGGTGTTGTGATGGGGGATAGGCCAGTAGTGATAGGCGTTGTGATGGGGGATAGGCAAGTAGTGATAGGTGTTGTGATGGGGGATAGGCCAGTAGTGATAGGTGTTGTGATGGGGGGGTAGGCAAGTAGTGATGGGGGTTGTGATGGGGGAAGCTGTCTACACTGCATTGACTTTGACAGGGAAGGGAGAGGGAGGGCATTAATTTCTTCCTGTCTTGAGTTGGAGTGGGGAACAGAACCCACTGACTTGACGAGCGCCGGGCAGGGGGTGGGGCGAAGTGAGCGGGGTGAGGGGTGGGAGTGGGTAGGCACTCTTTGTGCCCTTCCCCTCAGGTCTCCCGTACTGTCCTCAAACACACGTCCCCTCTTCACCACACACCCTACCCACCCACAGACTTTGGCATTCTCTTACACTACTCCTACGGGTCAACGGCATTATTCCCATGCCAGTCATCCGGTCTAGTACGTCTGCTGCTACTCCTACGGGTTGACGGCATTATTCCCATGCCAGTCATCCATGCTAGTACGTCCGTTGCTACTCCTACGGGTCAACGGCGTTATTCCCATGCCAGTCATCCATTCTAGTTTAGCTACTCCTACGGGTCAATGGTATTATTCCCATGTCAGTCATCCATGCTAGTATGTCCACTGCTACTCCTACGGGTCAATGGCATACCCATGCCAGTCATCCATTCTAGTACGTCCACTGCTACTCCTACGGGTCAATGGCATACCCATGCCAGTCATCCATTCAGTACGTCCACTGTTACTCCTACGGGTCAACGGCATTATTCCCATGCCAGTCATCCATTCTAGTACCTCCACACCCGGCCCTGCAGCCACACTCAGCGGTGTCCAGTCTTGTTGCAGTCTGAGCCTCTCCCCCTTCAAAGCTGCTTGCTTCACTCTCAAAGCTACTGGCTTCACCCTCAAAGCTTCTCGCTCAAAGCTTTCACCCTCGCTTCACTCTCAAAGCTACTGGCTTCACCCTCAAAGCTACTCACTTTACCCTCAAAGCTACTCGCTTCACTCTCAAAGCTACTTGCTTCACCCTCAAAGCTAGCTGGGGGGGGGGCTCACCCTCAAAGCTAAGGGCTTCTGGCTTCACTCTCTCAAAGCTACTCGCTTCACCCTCAAAGCTACTGGCTTCACCCTCAAAGCTACTCGCTTCACCCTCAAAGCTACTGGCTTCACCCTCAAAGCTACTCGCTTCACCCTCAAAGCTACTCGCTTCACACCCTCAAAGCTACTCGCTTCACCCTCAAAGCTACTCGCTTCACACTCTCAAAGCTACTGCTTCACCCTCAAAGCTCCTCAAAGCTACTCGCTTCACCCTCAAAGCTACTGGCTTCGACGCTACTCGCTTCACCCTCAAAGCTACTCGCTAAAGCTACGCTTTGCCCTCAGAGCTACTGGCTTCACTCTCAAAGCTACTGGCTTCACCCTCAAAGCTACTCGCTTCACCCTCAAAGCTACTCGCTTTGCCCTCAAAGCTACTGGCTTCTCTCTCAACCTTCTGGCTTCACCCTCAAAGCTACTGGCTTCACTCTCAAAGCTACTCGCTTCACTCTCAAAGTTACTCGCTCTCAGAGCTTCTGGTTTCACCCTCAATGCTACTTGCTTCACTCTCAAAGCTACTCGCTTCTCTCTCAACGCTGCTCGCTTCACACTCAAAGCTACGGGCTTCACTCTCAAAGCTACTGGCTTCACTCTCAAAGCTACTCGCTGTCAAAGCTTCTGGTTTCACCCTTAATGCTACTTCACCCTCAGATATTAAAAAAAAAACACACAAAAAACTACAAATCAATTTAAGTGGAAAGAAGGAAATGACACACTAACATGTACCCTCACACTCACACGACACAACAGAGACTGTCTACTACTTATCTTTCAGAGAAAACGGGGTCCCCCAAAAGAAAGAATCCATAAAGCAGAGCGTCAAGTAGTCTTTATGCCTGGCTCCAACGGTTCCTGGAAGTGCCCTAGCAGAGTCTTGAAGAGTGGCCACGAACACACACCTGGCTGACAGTCACTTAAGAAGTGGCCACCAACACATAGACAGGGTCACTCGAAGGGTGCCGCGAACCAAGACTAGGTCACTGAAGGTTGGCCCCAAAGAAGACAAGGTCACAGGAGAGTGGCCACAAACGAAGACCGGGTCACTGAAGAGTGACCGCAACCAAAGTCAGGGTCACTGAAGAGTGGCCACAAGTGAAGACAGGGTCACTGAAGAGTGACCGCAACCAAAGTCAGGGTCACTGAAGAGTGGCCACAAGTGAAGACAGGGTCACTGAAGAGTGGCCACAAGTGAAGACAGGGTCACTGAAGAGTGGCCACAAGTGAAGGCAGGGTCACTGAAGAGTGACCACAAGTGAAGGCAGGGTCACTGAAGAGTGGCCACAAGTGAAGGCAGGGTCACTGAAGAGTGGCCACAAGTGAAAGACAGGGTCACTGCAGAGTGGCCACAAGTGAAGACAGGGTCACTGCAGAGTGGCCACAAGTGAAGACAGGGTCACGGAAGAATAGCCGCCAACGAAGACGGGGTCACTGAGAATGGTAGCAACTGAAGGGGTCAGTCTTCCGGATCGCGGACCGCACGGTCTACGTTACTGGATCCGTCCCGGCTGTCCAGATCCCCTCAGACGTTTCCCAGTTGAAGGCAGGATGGATCCAGCCCAGCGTGCAAATCAAAGAACAAGCCCTAAAGCCTCGATTAGAATCGTGTCTCAGCCCGTTGATTGTAGTGGTCAGTCTGTCAGTGGGGAGGCAGTACAGAGTCAGTGGTCAAGAAAAAGAAACAAAAACAAATAGGACTCGACAACGTGTCAACTAGGAGATGAGAGGGTGGCAGAAAAAAAAAAAACAGCCCAAAGGTAGAATTACAGGAAGGGGAGAGAAATATAGACAGAAAAACAAAGGCCAAAGTAAAGCCAAGCAAGTGATACAGAAAACCTGGACGGTAAGGGTGGGAAAGGAAAAGAAAGAGGGAGGCGTCACCAGGAAGGGCAGGTGAGTTGAAGGTAGAAAAGAGAGGGGAAGTCGGTCTAAGTAAGAGTAACGTCGCACACATTACATATTATAATAACTGACATCACATTTCAACTCTAGATTGTCCCCCCTTTTTTCCTTTTTGTCTTATCCTCGCACTTTTGAAATGAGGGGTTGACCATAAACACTTTCCCTTAGTCTACTCCCGTAAATTTGACAAATTATGATTTATGAAATTTAGAAATATTACAGAATGAACTGACAAAATTGCTACTACAGAATTGCGGCTTAAAAAAAATTCTTTTGATTCCCATATGAATCTACCATTGAACGGCAGAAAAAAAAAAAGATAGTGAACAAGAAAAATGAAGAGGACAACCAAAAGGAAATATAAAAACTTGTCGGTCACACCCTTCGCGTTCGACGTGATGACACAGACAAAACAGGAAGGGGAAAGCGAATGATAGCGGGATGAGCGCACCAGGGAAATTTAGAAATAAATAACTATAATTATCACACACACACACACACACACACACACACACAACACACACACAGGACTCTGTGACCCCACAAAAACCGTTTGTTGACGAACAATTCCGCCATTGCTCGTTGCCGTGACCCGAAACTAGTGGCGAATAAACCCGAGTACCAGAAGGATAAAGATATTGTCTACAAACGACAATTTGAAATAATTCTTAAGAAAATTTGATTTGAAATAAAACAGGAACTAAAAATCCTATCATGGGGCGAGGAGAAACGTGCGACTCGACATTCTAATGCGGGCGTACTAAAGACTTGCCAACAAGCTTGTGGATGACGAAACTGGTCGGACGCCCAACCAACGAAGGATGGCGTCCCGTCCCAGGAAAACCCAAGTCCCACAGCGAAGGGGAACTGACCAGCAAGGAAGCTGAGCTACTGAAAATGCTGGCCAGAGGACAGAGAGCACTCCGGACTGTAGCAGGTCTGATTTCACAAGTGCCAGACCAAACCCCGGTTTCAAACCACTTCTGGCTTCACCCTCAGAGCTACTGGCTTCACCCTCAGAGCTACTGGTTTCACCCTCAGAGCTACTGGCTTCACCCTCGAAGCTACTCGCTTCACCCTCAGAGCTACTGGCTTCACCCTCAGAGCTACTGGCTTCACCCTCAAAGCTACTGGCTTCACCCTCAGAGCTACTGGCTTCACCCTCAAAGCTATTGGCTTCACCCTCAGAGCTACTGGCTTCACCCTCAGAGCTACTGGCTTCACCCTCAGAGCTACTAGCTTCACCCTCGAAGCTACTGACTTCACCCTCAGAAATACTGGCTTCACCCTCAAAACTTCTGGCTTCACCCTCAAAACTTCTGGCTTCACCCTCAAAGCTATGGGCTTCACCGTCAAAGCTACTGGCTTCACTCTCAAAGCTACTCACTTCACCCTGAAAGCTGCTTTACCCTCAAAACTTCTGGCTTCACCCTCAAAACTTCTGGCTTCACCCTCAAAGCTATGGGATTCACCCTCAAAGCTACTCACTTCACCCTCAAAGCTACTCACTTCACCCTCAAAGCTACTCGCTTTACCCTCAAAGCTACTCGCTTCACCCTCAAAGCTACTCGTTTTATCCTCAAAGCTACTCGCTTCACCCTCAAAGCTACTCGCTTCACCCTCAAAGCTACTCGCTTCACCCTCAAAGCTGAGGCCAGAACCACGTGCAGGAGGAAGGAAGGAGGTTGAACAAGCTATACATGGGGAAAAGAAACGAAAAATCTCGGGCTAAAAGAAAACGCCACACTCTCATTGCCTTCATAGATCTCACAAAGGCTTTCGATCTGGTCAGCAGGGATGGCATCTTCAAGATCTTCCCCAAGATTGGATGTCCACCCAAACTTCTCAGCATCATCAGATCCTTCCACGAAGACATGAAAGGCACCGTCGTCTTTGACGGCTCAACATCAGCTGCCTTCAACATACGGAGCGGAGTGAAACAGGGTTGCGTCCTGGCTCCCACCCTGTTTGGAATCTTCTTTGCTGTGATGCTGAAACACGCATTTGGTCCTGCAGCTGAAGGTATCTACCTCCGAACCAGGACAGACGGAAAGCTGTTCAACCTCTCCAGACTAAGAACCAAGACTTGTGTCAAGCTGAGGTGCCTGCGTGACTTCCTCTTTGCAGACGACGCAGCAGTAACCGCCCACTCAGTTGAGGACCTACAGCATCTCATGACTCGCTTCAGTGATGCCTGCCAAGACTTCGGGCTTACCGTTAGCTTGAAGAAAACACACAGGTCATGGACAGGATGTTGACTCTCCCCAGTCATCAGCATCAATGACCATGAACTGGATGTCGTCCATGACTTGTTTATCTGGGCTCAACTATCTCAGACACCCTCTCACTTGACGCAGAGCTCAACAGGCGCATCGGCAAGGCAGCCACCACCATGACCAGACTGACAAAGAAAGCATGGAACAACAGCAAGCTGACCGAGCACACAAAGATCAGATCTACAGAGCCTGCGTCGCGAGCACCCTCCTGTATGGCAGCGAGTTTTGGACTTTGCGTGCCCGACAAGAGCGAAAGCTCAATATGCTTTTCATATGTGTAGCCTCCGACGCATTCTGAACATCACCTGGCAGGACAAGGGCCCAACACTGTCCTGGAAAGAGCCGGATGCACCAGCATGTAGACGCTGCTGAAACAGAGACGTATGCGCTGGCTCGGCCATGTCGTGCGCATGGATGACGGACGGATCCCTAAAGACCTCCTCTATGGAGAACTTGTGCAGGGAAAACGTCCCACAGGCAGACCACGGCTGCTATTCGAAGACGTGTGCAAGAGGGGCCTAAAGGCCTTGAACATTAACCAGAACAACTGGGAAGCAACAGCCCTGGAACGGTCAGCCTGGAGACAGACTGTGCAGAAAGGTCTCTCCAAGTTCGAAGAGACACTCGCTCAGCAGCACGGGGAAAAGAGAATGAGAAGTTGTAGCCCAGGCAGACAGACCGGCGTCAGACTTCATATGTGGCCTCTGCCACAGGGACTGTCATTCCCGGCGTCGGACTGGCCAGCCACACCCGTCGCTGTACCAGAACAGACACCTAGAGCGCAACTCCATAATCTTCCGAGACTGAAGGATCCTACTAGCCTACTGGACATTGTAGACATCTGGCATTGTAGACATCTGGCATTATAGACATCTGGCATTACAGATATCTGGCATTGTAGAAATCTTGAAACTGATTTCATGGAAGAAAAGTACATCTATCTGTCGCCAGATCTTGTTTAATTTTTGTGTAGTCGCAATAAACTTATGATAGGCTGGAGGAAGATTTGGACTTCTACTGAAAAGAAGCCTATGTTTTCAATGAAAGACAATAACGCTGGGAAATATGAAATGTATTGGTAAATATTACACTTTCCGGAGGAATTTTTTTTATCCTTCATATCTAGCAGTTTGTCTCAATAAAGCATCAAATTGCTCTTCAAATGTAAATCATTTTATCCGTTAACAGATGAAAGAGCAGATGACACGTCCTTATTTGGAAATGATAGCTTATTACATCTCTCTCATTTTGTCTGCATGAAAGAATGCTACTGACAATATTTTGACAAAGTTTGAAAACAATTTGGTCCCGCTAGTTGCATCAAAGGACATAAGTCATGTAGCTTTCCTATTAGCTATTGGACAGTACCATTGAACAGCATATGATAATTCACAGAAGACTACTTAATCATTCGTTGTTGTTGCTGTTGTTGTTGTGGTTGTTGTAAGAATAAATGGTATTTGAATACTCCGTGTGATAAAATGTTAAAATCAGGTGGAACTAGAGACCGTTATTTTCGAGGTCTGGCCCCAGGGTATATGAACGGCGTGAATGTGTGCGTTGTGTGTGCGTCCATTCGGTGTGTGCGTGAGAGAGAGAGAGAGAGAGAGAGAGAGAGAGAGAGAGAGAGAGAGAGAGAGAGAGAGAGAGAGAGATGCGAACGATGTATGATTAAGTTTTCCACGTGTAATGGGTGCCGCTTTAACAAACACAACGTGCGTAAAACTGTGAATTCTTCTGGCATGGCGCGTTGACCAAACGAAGTGCTGTCTGAACCACGGTACCCCCCCCCCCCCCCCCCCCCCCCCCCCCCCGCGCCCCATCCCCACCACCACTCCCCACACACACACACACACTTTCTGGTTTTCCATTTCAATTTTTACTAGAGTCCAAGTGACCGCACAGCAACAATGATATGCACATAGATGTTGACAGAGCTTCATGACACGATAACCTGAACAGCTGACGTTATTAAGGGAGCGAAAATCTGATTGAGAGTGCAAATCATTCTCCTTAATTCATTACCCGAAGTTTAAAAAAAAAAATGAATACAGAATTTTAAAGATTATAGCACCACAGTAGGACAGACCGACAGACAGACACACACACAAACACACGCATACACACGCGCACGCACGCACGCAGTTAAAAAGGCCATAAGGGCAAACAGGCAGGGTAGAATGATTACCTGGTATCAAGTCACCAAAGTACTGCAGAAAAGGTGGCATGTAACATATATCTGAAGTAATCGGAGGGATGTATCAACCAATCCATCATTCCATCGTCTGCAGAGGGGTCCATCGATTCTTTGGTTTTCATTTCGAAGCAACAACATGGAAATCAAATCGTCGTAGCACATGTGGTCAAAATGAATGATAGTTGAAAATCACCATTTCATATTAAATGAGTAGATATACGTCCTTGACAAAACGTTTGCGCATTAAAATGTAATACAAGACTTTACACAAGAATGGACGAAGACAGAACTTTTTAAAATGTGGATAAACATATATATATATATATATATATATATATATATATATATATATATATATATATATATCATCTTTTTTTTTTTTTTCATTTCATTGAAGGCCCCCATCATCATCTATGGTTAAAACTGTGCAAGGCCAGATTTATTTATATGCTACTGCAACATTGCTAATCAATGAAATAGAGATGTTATAACCTGTACACACATCAAGTACCGTATCTATGACACAGTACAGCTCTTCATATCTTTACAATGGGTAAGAAGCTTAATACTCAATTAAAAAACAAGAAGAAGAAGAAGAAGAACAAAAGACCTGCAGACTGGTCAAGGACAAAGTACAGTAATCTAAATAAATAGCCGAATGAGAAGCGTCTGAATGACCTGAGATCAGCCTCGAATGTGGCTTCTGTTGCCATAAACGTCACTCTTATGTTATATTAAACGACATGACTTCTCTTGTCACATACTTCATACAAATGACGTCACTTCTCTTGCCATAAACGTCACTCTTCCGTTATGTCAAACGATGTGACTTCTCTTGTCACATACTTCATACCATGCAACGTCACTTGTGTTGCCATAAACGTCACTCTTCTGTTATATCAAACGACGTGATTTCCGTTTACATCATCGCTCCTACTTTCGTATCAAACAGCGTGACTTCTGCTGCTCTTAACAACATCATCGCACCTTCCTTCGTATTAAACAACGTGACTTCTTTTGCTGTTTACATCATCTCTTCTGCTAAATCCAGCAACATCACTTCTTTTGCTGTGAACCCACCCTTCTCTGATATCAACAACATTACTTCTGATGTCACGTCCGTCATCCTTTCCGTTTCTGTTGCCATGAACATTACCCCCATCTGTTGTATTAAACAACATCAACTCTGTTGCCATAAATTCACCTCTTGTATGATAACAAACAACACTAATTCTGTTTCCACGAACATTACCCCTTCTGTCATACCAAACAAACAGCATCAATTCTGTTGCTACCAAGATCATCCATTCTATTACATTGAACCTGTTTACTTCTGTTGTCACCTGTTACTTCTGTTGCTACCAAGATCCATTGAACCTGTTACTTCTGTTGTCATTCCTTCTGTCATACCAAACAGCATCAATTCTGTTGCTACCAAGATCAGATTCTATTACATTGAACATGTTTATTTCCTTCTGTCATATCAAACCATCAATTCTGTTGCTTCCAAGATCATCCATTCTATTACATTCCTTTACTTCTGTTGTCATTCATTCTGTCATATCAAACAGCATCAATTCTGTTGCTACCAAGATCATCCATCCTATTACATTGAACCTGTTACTTCTGTTGTCATTCCTTCTGTCATATCAAACAGCATCAATTCTGTTGCTACCAAGATCCATCCTATTCTATTACATTGAACCTGTTACTTCTGATCCATTCTATTACATTGAACCTGTTACTTCTGTTGTCATAAAGGCATTCCTTCTGTCATATTAAACAGCACCCTTTTTCTTGTTATATACATCATTTTTTTTTTCTGTTATGTGGAAGGGTATCATATATGGGGTATGTCCGCCCCCCCCCCCCCCCCCCTCCTCCGTCCTTCCTCCCATTTCCACCTACCCTCCACTAGCTTCCGATCTTTCGGCCGTTACGAAAAGATAACGGAATTGTTAAATGTAACTAAGTCATTCTCTCCCTTCTTTTTTCTGTTTTCTTTCTTTTTTCTCTTTTGTTTTTGTTTTTTGTTTTGTTTTAGGAATTTCTCTCTCTCTCTCTCTCTCTCTCTCTCCTCTCTCTCTCTCTCTCTCTCTCTCTCTCTCTGTCTCTCTCTCTCTGTCTGTCTGTCTGTCTGTCTGTCTGTTGATGAAGGAAAGGACAATACTTAAAAAAGATGTGTTACTGTGTGAATAACAGCACAGACACGATGTTGTGCTTGCTTTGTAGTGTGTGATTGGTCAGCAGGATTTACTGTTCATTTCGCCATCTTATCACCCCCCCCCCCCCCCCTCCGCTCACGTTGTCGATTTGCAAACTTCTCTAAATCTGAAAAAAAAAAATTGAAAAAGAAAACCCAACAAACTGCAATGGATGCAACTATTGGCTTTCGGGGGCGGGCAACTTCAATTCAATAAATTTGAGAGAGACACACACACTTTATTGCCATTAGCAAAAATGCCCTGTTAGCAAGGGGGTATCATGAATCGTATCTAGCAACAACTGTGCAAAACAGTAAACAAATGCAAAAGACTTCACTTATGATGTTATTAACTTTCCATACATACAACTTACAAAAAAGGATCAACGACTCAAGCGCCCATCCATCCACGCGACCCCCCCCCCCCCCCCCCCCCAAACACCACACACACACATACGCCCCCGCGTGCGCACGCACATACAATATACTATTGACATCGACTATCAGTTTACAGGTAGCCCTGTGGGTTGGGCATAGAATAGACCCACTGCCCTGCCATGCATGTCGTAAGAGGCGACTAAGGCAGGACCACCTCGCCCGGAGGCTAAAGGGGTTTGCATAGGCTAACAATCCTACCTGTAAAAAATACCAGTTACAGAAGCATCGACGACAATGAACTAAAGCATTCACCTGGGCAAGGAAGGGTCTCCATCCCGGAGACTTATGACGCGGTGCAGTGAAAGCCGAAAGGAAGCCAAGGCTGACTCCCCTTCTAACACCTAGGACAGACGAGAGTAGCCAAACATGGAACATCAGGACGATGTACGAAAAAGGAAAAACCATCCAAGTTGCAAGAGAGATGAAAAAGGAATCATCATCAAGCTGCCAAAGAAGGGAGACCTCAGCAGCTACCGAGGGATCATGCTCCTGTCAATGCCAGGCAAGGTTCTCAGCAGGGTTCTACTGGAGAGGATGAAGGAGGCTGTCGACCCCAAGCTCCGAGACCAGCAGGCAGGCTTTCGGCGGAACAAATCATGTGCCGACCAGATCGCCAGCCTGCGCATCACCGTGGAGCAGTCGCTGGAGTGGAACTCCCCCCTCTACATCAACTTCATAGATTATGAAAAGGCCTTCGACAGTGTGGACAGAGAGACTCTGTGGAAGCTGCTGAGGCATTACGGAGTCCCCGAGAAGATAATCTCCCTCATCCGGTGCACCTACCAGGACATGAACTGCAGGATTGCCTGCGCCGGCCAGCTGTCCGAAAGTTTCGAGGTGAAGACCGGAGTTCGGCAGGGGTGCCTGCTGTCGCCGTTCCTCTTCCTCCTGGTCTTTGGCTGGATCATGAAGACCACTACAACAGGCAGGAACAACGGTATACAGTGGACACTCTGGACGCAGCTGGACGACCTCGACTTCGCTGACGACACAGTCACAGCCAGATGCAGGACAAGACCACTCGCCTGGAGACCACATCAGCCGGTACAGGGCTCAAGATCAACAGGAAGAAGACCGAGCTGATGAAAAATCAACACACACTGCAGCACATCAGTCACAGTCGGTGGAGAGCCCATCAGGGAGGTGGAGTCTTTCGTCTACCTGGGAAGCGTGGCTGACCAACAGGGAGGCACGGACCGAGACATCACAGCCAGAATCGGCAAGGCAAGAGCAGCTTTCGTTAGGCTCAAGAACATCTGGACAACTTGAGGAATCAGCATAAGAACCAAACTCAGCATCTTCAACTCAAATGTAAAGTCATTTCTGCTCTACGGATGCGAGACATGGTGGACAACACACGATGCAACAAAAGATTCAGACATTCTTCAACACCTGTCTGAGGCGCATCTACAAAATCCGATGGCAGGAGAAGATCCGAAACGATCTGTGGGAGAGTGCGGGACAGGAACCAGTGGCCAAGCAGATACTGCGGAGGAAGTGGGGCTGGATCGGACACACCCTCAGGAAGCTAGCGTCCAGCACCACATGCCAAGTCCTGACCTGGAACCCGCAGGGAAGAGGAAGAGAGGCCGGCCTCGCAACAGCTGGAGGTGAGACACTGAGGCAGAGCTGAAACAACAAGGGACCAACTGGACTGGAATGACCAGAACAGCCCAGAACAGAACAGAGTGGGATGGTGAAGGGTCGTCGATGGCCTATGCTCCACCGGGGGCAATGGGCATGAAATGAATGATCAGGTTACAGTAAGTGATTATCACTGAGCAAGGGCACTTCTAAACAAGTTATTATCTTTTTAAGTTATTATCTTTTTAATTCATTATATTCTTTTTACGAAAAGCGCTAGCTTCTGCGATATACTTCGCAAATTCTATTATGTTCTCGTTTCCACTTGATAAAATCGCTATTAAATCTCTTCTTTGAGCAACTGATTCATCAAAAATTTTACAACCGGGGAGGTGAGCTGTGGTCACGATCGAGGAGACTCACGCTTTTGGGAGCTGCAACATTAATTAACTCTTTTGTGTTAATTAATATCCGATCAAGCTTCAAAATGCTGCAAAGTTGACCGAGAGCACCTGTTGCCCAGCTCCACACGAGTTTTTGGATTACTTTTTTCATGTAACGACGGCCCGTGAAAAGGAAGATGTGTGACTCGTATGGTGAAAGTTATGGGTGGCGGTAATGGCGGAACTCGTAAAAGAAATAACGTAAAGCAACAGGATCCAACACTAGTTCCAGCTCGTCTGACACTTCGGTGATAAAGAATATTGAAGACACTGAAGTAAAGTGTACCCCCAAAAAGCAGAAGACTTTAGCCACCAGCACTCCAGCACCATTCAAGGAGAAACTGTCTCGGTTTGTTTACCAGACGAGAGATACGATGGCGGGCAAAGGGGACGAACGCTCAACAGCAGCTTCAGGAGACCACCACGTTGTTTTCTCCCCTGATCTGTCTCCCTCTAAACAGCAACTAAGTGGGATCACTAACGAACAGTTGATGATGAAATTGTGTGCCAATGGAGCAGAAATTTCGAAACTGACACAAATGGTGGACGAGTTGAAGGCAACCCTTTTTACGGTGCAGGCGGACAACGACAGACTGAAGAAAGAAGTGGCTGACGCGAGGATAAGAGAGGACCAGATGAAAATGCAAATCGCCGAAGCCAAACATCGAGCGGAACTTGCAGACAGTCGTGTTGAAGATCTGTCCGCGTATGTACGCAGAAACAACTTGCGTATATACGGCATCAAAGAAGAGCAGACGTCCGGAACCAGAGAAACACCCGACCAGTGCGAGGAGAAAGTGCTTGCTCTTTTCAGGGACAAACTCAAAAATTCCTGTGGAAAAGGGCGATATTGAGGCAGTACATCGGGTGGGCACTAAGCAGGAGCGTCGGTCTGACGATTCTAGCGTCTCCAGGAATAGGCCTACTGGACGGGGCATCATCGTCAGGTTCGTGTCGCGGCGCATTCGGGACAACGTGTTGTACGCCCGACGCACTCTAAAAGGCACGAGGATTACTCTAGTTGAGGACCTAACACCCAGAGCCTACACATTGTTGTGTTCAGTGAAGAATGAAAACACTCTCTGTCAACAAGCCTGGTCAAAGAATGGGAACATTTTTGTGAAGACGGTTAGCGGGAAGATAGGGAGTGTGAAGTCTCTAGCCGACCTGAGACAATTGTGTTGATGGATATGATGATGTGTTTGTCTGTTACAGAAGGTCAGTAAGTTTTCCTTTCTTCGTGTATGTGCTTAAAAGTTTCGCTTCCTGTGTAGAGGGATTTTGAGATCTTCCCCTTGTTACAAAATTCTACAATGTTTACCCTTTTCTGCTGTTTCATTGGTCAATGTTTTTTGGGTCAAGGCAATTCAGCACTCGTGTGATAAGTGAGATGAGGAACCAGTGGATCTTTCGTTCTTTGAATTTATTATCTTTGCTACATAATGACGATCGTTGTTTCTCTGATAATTGAATAACTACCCCGGCTGCGAGGATCTGCTGGTCTTTTTTGTCTTACTTGTCGGAAGCACGTGGGGGCTTTTGTTTTTGTCACGTGATAGGTGCTTATGATGGCCGCTAACGAATTAGGCGTCTGTGGAAGGGGCCTGTATACTTTTTCTTTACGTATTCTTTTTGTAATGTGTATAGCAGAACATGTTTGTTAAAGCCAGTTGGTGTGGAGTGTGGGCAATGGGCCTACAGATGAAACCCTTTTGTAATTGTAAACCCTACATGTTGTGTGCCTGCCTTGTTTTGTTGTCGTTTGTGTGTGCCGATACTGTTAACTTACATTGTGTGCATGTGGATGAGAGTGTAAACATTGAAATTGGGTCAGGTTGGATTTTTCAATTTGCCCTTATGATACTAGTTTTCCAGGGAGACAGGTTTGTCTTTAATTCAGTGGATTTCTGGATTGACTGCGGCAATGTTTTTTCTTCTTCTTTTATCGTATGTGGAGACAGAAACAGAAAATGTGCTTATTTCATTTGATTTTACTACAAGTTGTGGGAATAAGATATGTTTTGTACTCTGTTTACACGACTCCTTCTTCTCTTTCAAAACTTACCAAATGGCAGGTGATAACTCCTTTAAAATATGCTCATTTAACTGTAATGGTTTAAACAACTCCAGAAAGAGGAAGGATGTATTTGATTTCCTTAGGAAAAAGGAAGCCAACATATACTGTCTTCAAGAGACACATTTGAAAACAGAATCAGAAAGTTTCATAAGAGCAAGTTGGGGTTATATATGTGTCTGGCTCTGTGGTTCTGAGACAAATAAAAACGGGGTTGCCATTCTTTTTAGCAATAATTTTGAATATAAATTGTTTGATGTCATTAGAGATCCTCATGGTTGTTATATTGTAATGAAGCTGGAAATTCTGAATAAAAAAAAACTGTGTGGGCCAAGTAATAACGATAGACCTGATTTTTTTGATGGTGTCTGTGAACACATTGAACGCATTGCCAATGAACATGTGATTATCACTGGTGACTGGAATTGTGCCCTGGACATGAAAATAGATGTCAGAAACTATGCAAGTGTGAATAATCGTCCTAGGACCAGGAAAAGAATTACTGACATGATGGTAAAATTCAATCTTTTTGATGCTTTTAGGGAAATGTATCCTGAAAAAAGATCATACACTTGGCGTAAATTTAATTCATTTAAACAAGGAAGACTTGATTATTTTCTAATTACTGAAGATTATTGGTCGAAACAATACATTTTTACTGACCCAGGGATACAGATCAGATCATTCTTTAGTTACATACAAAATCGCTTCAGCTTGTATTGCTAACCGTCTCAAGAGAGTTTTACCAAGTGTTTTCATGAAAGCCAAAAAAAGGTTTTCTAAAGGGCCGTTTCATCGGCGAAAATATCAGGCTACTCTACGATACATTGTTGTACACTGAAAATGAAAATATTCCAGGCATGCTATTATTAGTAGATTTTGAAAAGGCGTTGACAGTGTGTCTTGGTTCTTTCTACTAAAATGCCTACATTTTTAAAATTTGGCCCAGACATTATTAAATGGATAATGACTTTTTATAACAAGATCTCTACCTGTATCTTGGTCAACGCCAATACACTCCTTGGTTTTCGATAGAAAAAGAGGAGTCAGACAGGGGGATCCTGCCTCCCCTTATTTGTATTTAATCTGTGCGGAAATATTGTCTTTCATGATCCGCCGTAATGTGGACATTAAGGAATTAAAATTAAAATAAAGTAAATTTACTATCCCAATTTGCTGATGACACAACATTGTGCCTTGATGGATCAGAAAAGTCATTTATTGAAGCAGTAATACCCTTACAAGATTTGCACATATTTCTGGTCTAAAAATAAATTTTGACAAAACCCAAGTTGTTTGGATAGGTAGCAGAAAAAATTCTGGCATGCAATATATGCGTGATAAGAATTTTGTTTGGGACCCAGGCACTTTCAAGGTTTTAGGCATTACATTTTCCACCAACACTGACACTATTGTACAACTAAACTACAATGACAAACTTTTTTCAATCAGACCGCGTCTTAGCATTTTGGAAAAAAAGACAAATTACTCCTTATGGAAAAATAACTGTTATTAAAACCTTAGTGTTTTCAAAAATTATTCATTTATTAATTAATTTGCCTGACCCACCAGACTATTTTTTGAAATCCTAGAAAAAGAACTGTACATGTTTTTGTGGAATGGCAAACAAGGCAAAATCAAAAGTGTGTGGGTTGAAAAACAGTACTTTGAAGGTGGATTGAAGATGCTGAATGTTAGAAACTTTTTGTCTTCTATGAAGATATCTTGGTTGAGGAGACTGAACTTTGATTCTGAGTGGGAGAATTTTACCCTTAATATGTTCCCTAGGTTAGGACATTTAAAGCATTTTGGAGCCGAATATGCTAATATTATTATTGAAAATGTTGAAAACCCATTCTGGAAGGATGTTGTAAAACATTACAAAAAAAAACTGTGTACAAGATGTTGTGTATCTTCTGTGCATGAATTCATGTCTGAATGTATTCATTATAACACTAATATTATACGGGGACGAAAGGTAGTTTATGTGCGAGAATGGTGTGACTACACATTTTCTATGTAAAAAATATAATTAATGATAATGGTCAGTTTATGACATATAACCCAATTTCTGCTTAAATACCCAGGTATTAGAACTAATTTTATATTGTATGAAGGTATTGTAGATGCAATCCGAACATATTGTCAAAAGTTAAATGTAGCTCTAACCAACAGATACAAACTTTAGACTCGATGGCATGGTCCTTTATTTATAAGGGCAATAAGCATGTACAGACCATTTTAAATGGAAATGATGCTACTCCAACAGCAGTCAGTAAATGGAACAATTTCTTTGAAAATCTGAGCTGGAAACATATTTTTTCACACTATTATAAAACTACTAAAGATGTACAGCTCAGATGGTTTTCAAACCAGACTATTACATAGACTACTCCCAACTCAGAGATATTTGTTCAGGATTAGAATTACTGATTTCCCCTATTTGCAACTTTTGTAATATGGATGAGCAATGCATTTCACATATGTTGTATGATTGTGCTATTGTCAACAAATTTTGGACCAGTTTTGAACATTTGCTTAAAGAAAAATGTCCACATTGTGATTATCTTCAAATTGATAAGGAATTGGTTTTGTTTGGAGTAAAACAAAATATTACAACAGACAAGCCTTTAGATTTTATTCTGCTTCTGGCTAAATTTTATATATACGGACAAAATTGCAAAATGTACACCCAAATGTCCAGTTGTTCATAACATTTCTTAGAAACAGATTGGAATCAGAAAAATATGTATCTTTTTTGAACAACACATACAGAGAATTTGAAGAAAGTTGGCTGCCTTATTCCACTTTTTTTTCTTGAACTCTGAAATACTGTTTCTCTTTATTAACAAAACTCGTTTGAGCTCTATGGCTGCTGTCAAAGAATTTCATTTTTATTAATTTTTTTTTTTTTAATTCCTTTTTATTTGTCTGTTAGGGTTATTATCAATCATGCAATCTGTTTTCAATATTATACTATGTTACAGTACTCAGTCGATTCCTATCAGTATCACAAAAGCTGTGTGTGGCATGCCGTGAAAGAAGAAAAGAAGAGAAAAGAGGAAGTTGTAGAAACCTACCTTGAACATCACGAAGAGGTCTCGTCATGCTGTAACTTGTTTCACTCCACATAACTTACTAAGATAAAAACTATACTATGTCCAGATCAACTTTAACTGATACTAGTGATAAGAGTATCATGTATATGTATGCTGTATCGACTATGATTATCAACTAATAACTCTCTCCTGTATCCTACACCTGTGTGCATGTGTGTGTGTATGTGTGTGTGTGTGTGTGTGTGTGTGTGTGTGTGTGTGTGTGTGTGTGTGTGTGTGTCCTTTCGCCTCCTTGTTGTAGTTGTGTATTGTATATGCAGTTATTTATATTACTGGTGTGTGTGTTTGTATTTACATGTATGTGTGTATATGTATGTACGTGTGCATATGTGTGTATATGTACGTATATGTGTGTATATGTATGTGCATGTATGTATGTGTCTATATGTGTGTATGTATATATGTATGTACATATATATGTGTGCATATACATATATATTGTGTATGTGCGCATGTTACTTTCTCCAAACTCATAGTACTGGTATTACTGTATTGTCATTATTATTATTGATTATAATGTTCTGTGTCCGTCTTGCTTATTTCTTTGTTTGTAACAGAAAATGAAAAATAAACCTCCTTGTAACTACTTTTTTTTTTTCACTCACTCGTTCAATCTGAGTAATGCATAAAGATAAACTACCAGATTGTAACGACTGTATTTATTGTTCATAACTGCACATTTATATATTAGTACATGTACGGACATGTTCATGTCAAATTGCTTGTTAAATCCATGTCAAAGGATGAGTGCGTGAGGAAAGAAAGAGTGAAGGAACTGTGGAGTGGAGGGAAGAGAGAGGAGGAATAAAAAACATTAAAAAAAAAAATTTACAACCTCTGCGGATATCAGCATATGCGGGACAATCAAACACAAAATGTACTTCATTCTCAACACTGTCTCTTTCTCTACACACATTTGACAAGATCTGTATTCGATTTCTCGAACCAGCTTTAGTTTGCGTTCAAACCAAGCCTTCTGGTGCGAAATGTTTGCTAGACTATATTTGTTAGAGAGAGAGAGAGAAAGAGAGAGATGAGAGAGAGAGAGAGAGAGAGAAGAGAGAGAGAGAGAGCGCGTTGCGGCAGAAGGAGAGAGATAGAGAGAGAGAGTAGATAGAGAGAGGAGATGAGAGAGAGAGAGCGTTTGCGGCAAAATATATATATATATATATATATATATAGACAGAGAGAGAGAGAGAGAGAGAAGCGTTTTCGGCAAAGAGAGAGAGAGAGAGAGAGAGAAGAGAGCGATAAGAGAGAGAGAGAGAGAGAGAGCGTTGGCGGCAAATATATATATATATATAATATATAATAATCAGTAGAGAATAGAGAGAGAGAGAGAGAGAGAGAAGCGTTGCGGCAGAAGGAGAAGAGAGAGAGAGAGAGAGAGAGAGAGAGAGAGAGAGAGAGAGCAAGCTTTGCGCGGCAAATAATATAGGCGTCATATATATATAATATATATAGAGAGAGAGAGAGAGAGAGAGAGAGAGAGAGAGAAGCGTTCGGCAAAGAGAGAGAGAGAGAGAGAGAGAATAGAGAGAGAGATAAGCGTTGCGGCAAATATATAATATATATATATATTATATATATATATATTTATTTGTATGTATATATATTATATATATATATATATCTATATATATATATATATATATATATATATTACAATTAACCCCATAGCTCCGAACGAAAGCATCTTACGACAACTAGCAACAAAATAACCGCCAACCCACAGTAGCACACAGAAACAAACAAGGTGACCTTGCTATGAAACTATCGTGGTAATAACCCCTAGCCATTTAAAACAACATTTTTTTTTGTTTGCTCGTTTGGTTTGTTGGTCGTTGGAAATTGCTACGCAAAGGAACACGCCGCAATGCTGCTCTCTCTCTCTCTCTCTCCCTCTCTCTCGTATTATTGATCTGAGCAAATTGCCGAATGAAGACGTGGTGTCGTGGGTGTATGCGTGTGTGTGTTGTGTGTGTGTGTGTGTGTGTGTGTGTGTGTTTTGGGGGGACCCCCAACAGTCTTTATTAATTGAGATATTACCACACCCTATTGGCTTCGTTGCCTCATGCTTTGCGCAACGCTGCTCTCTCTCTCTCTCTCTCTCTCTCCTCTCTCTCCTCTCTCTCTCTCTCTCTCTCAACTCTTCTCTCTCTGCTGCAACGCTGCCTCCTCTCTCTCTCCTCTCTCCTCTCTCTCTCCTGCTGCCAACACCGCCCCCTCTCTCAGCTCTCTCTCTCCTCTCTCTCTCTCTCTCTCTCTCTTTGCCGCAACGCTGCTCTCTCTCTCTCTCTCTCTCTCTTCCTCTCCTCTCTTGCCGCAACGCTGCTCTCTGAGTTCTCTCTCTCTCTCATCTCCCTCTTCCTCTCTCTCCCTCGCTCTCTTCTCTCCTCTGAATGAATATTATCATTCATCGCCATGTGGAAGAGATCAGTAAATATTACAACACATAGACATCATCATTTGATGGTTGGTATGAGTCCCCCCAGTGATCATTTTTCCCTTGTTTCTTTTGTTTTTTTTCTTTCCCCCAGTTGAAGAGATCGGTACAATAACAATGTCATAATTTGATGAGTGGATGGTCGAGTCAGTCTTAGGGTGTATGTGTGTGTATGTGGTGGTGTTTGTGTGTGTGTGTGTGTGTTGTGTGTGTTGTGTGGGTGTGTGTGTGTTTGTGTTATAACTTTAACTCTGCATTACTCTTTGCCGTGAGAGTGAAGGACATAACGAAATGTTCCGAATTTATTTGTTTTTTTAATAACTTTGGATTTTATACAGCACACTCGGAATGAAAGTGTAACATTTGTTGCGAGGAAAGGAAGGGTCAAGTTTTTGTTCTTTTACCGCTCCCCCTTGTGCAAAAGAAACCTCATTTGTAATCAGAACAACTACAATATCACCAAGTATATACTAGTCACATAAAGTTAAGCACAGGGCCTTTTGCACACAGGGGTTTTGATTCATCCTTCAAAAAAAAACATTGTTTTTTTTTTGTATGCGCAACCAATGATGAATCTCACACAGCAGTGTGTAATCCAGCTGTGTCAACTGGTAGTGCGCACGGGGGTCTGGTGACCTCGTTACCGCGCGGGATAAAAAAAGTGCAAAGTTGCGTTAACTGTGCCCTGTTTTGCATCACGCTTGCTGGCGACACAAGATGTGTAAAATGACAAATTCTTTTTTTCCCGTGCAAGAGCATCCTCTCAAGTGAGTTTTATGCCCCTTCTTTTTTGGCTGTTTAAGCGCGGGTTTTGGTTACTGTCAGCCCTTTTCCTCACCATGCCACCACGAAGAAAACTTAGCACCTTTGACCAAACCAGGGCGATTGCGTGGATACAAGATGGCATTGCAAAGGCTGAAGTGGCGCGACGACTTGGTGTGCATCATTCAGTTATTGTTAGACTGAATCAGCGTTTTAGGGCGACCAACAGCGTTGAAAGAGAGGCCACGGTCAGGTCGGCCTAGGCAGACTACTCCCAGAGAAGATCGTTTCATCGAGAGGCAGGCCCTATTGCAGCGGATACCACTTCCACCAGCATCCAAATGCAGCTTCGTATGGCAAATACACCATCCTCAGCCGTCAAGCCATACGAAACCGTCTTCCCACCACTTCGGCCTCAGATCAGATCACTCGCCCAGCTGTTTCGACCACGACTGCTAGCCAGCCCCATAGGCCTGGCTCCCGAAGCTTTCGAGCTTTCTGCCATCGTCTGTGAGACTGGCGCCTTTCGTCTTGTTCCGAACCATGCAACGGATAGGACCCATGGCAGTCTTTCAAGGACGACAATGCTCGGCCACATAGGGCCCGGGTGGCCGAAAACTCAATTGTGCAGGCCAGCATCAACAGGATGATCTTCCCGTCGTATAGTCCCGACCCTCAATCCCCTCGAGCAGATGTGGGATGAGTTGGGGAGACGTTGTGAAGGAGAACCATCCACCTCCCCTAGACCGCCAGGATCTCTTCCAAAAAAAAAAAATTCTGCTGCAACTGGAATGGCAGAGAATCCATCCAGAGGTCATCAGAAAAATGGTGCCTTTTTTTTTTTCGTCAAACTCGAGGGAGTCGTACTGTTGGAGGTGTCTGCGCCAATGGCGGTGGGCCACACCCACTATTGAAATGAGTTTTTGTGAAACTGAACAGGATTTGCTAACTTTTGATTTCGACCCATATCCTCTGTTTAATGGTCTGTAAAATCAAGAACCGTTCATATTCGATCAAATGGAAATCAAGGCTACCGCCTTGGAAGCAAGATAATGAATTAAGCTGTTCCCCAATTTCCAAAAATCGGGCCTTTTATATTTTTGGGAAACTTATGCAGGGTACATGTAAACTGTGCTACTTTAACTTATGTCACTAGTATATATAATTTGACCGCAACGCTTCTTCTCTCTCCTCCTCTCTCTCTCTCCTCTCTCTCTCCTTCCTCTTTCTCTCTCTTTGCCGCAACGCTTCCTCTCTCCTATCTCTCTCTCCCTCCTTCTCTCCTCCCCCTCTTTTGCCGACATACGCCTCTCCTACACTCTCTCTCTCTCATCCTCTCTCTCTCTCTGTATATAATATATATATATATATATATATATATATATATTTATATATACAGATGAGAGAGAGAGAGGAGAAGCGTTGGTTTCGGCAAGAGAAAGAGAGAGCAAGAAGAGAGAGAAGGACGAGAGAGACGAGAGGAGAGAAGCGTTTGCGCTGCAAAGAGGAGAGAGAGGAGATCTAGAGAAGAGATAGCGGAGTAGAGAGAGGAGAGAGAGAGGGGAGAAGCGTTCGCGGCAAAAATGATATACAATACAAATATATATATAATATATATTACTATCTGATATAGAAGATGAAGAGCCAGGCGAGAGAAGAGAGGAGAAAGTGAGAGAGCGTTTCGGGCAAAGCGAGAGAGGGAGGTGAGGAGGAGAGAGAGCGGACCAAGCGTTGCGGCAGAGAGAGATCGGGAGGGATGGATGAGAGAGGAGAGAGAGAGGAGAGAGAGAGAGAAGGGTTGCGGCAAATAGTATACTATATATAGAATAATGCTGAAAATTCTGTAGTGGGTTAGAAAAACAAGGCAGGTTAACAATCTTCCATCAATATAGTAATGATTTGGGCAAAGGATTAGAAATGTTGAGGGAAAAAAAAAATTTTGAGATGAAATAAATGCTGAACAATGTATATTCCCATTTAATATGAAAACCCCTTGCACTAGCTGCAGAAGAAAATATCGCATCCTCTACGAGACAGATTCTATATATATTTTTTATAAGATATAGATCGATATTACAGAGAGAAGAGAGAGAGAGAGAAAAAGCGTTGCGGCAAAGATGAGGAGGCGGAGAGAGAGAGGGAGGTGCGTGAGAGCAGCGTGCCCTCAAGGAGAGAGCTGCAGGAGAGAGAGAGGAGAGAGAGAGAGAGAGAGATCCCCATCCCGAGAAGCGTGTTGCGGCAAAGAGAGAGAGAGATTAGAGAGAGAGATTTTAGAGAGCAGAGATGAGAAGCTGTGGCAAAGAGAAGAGAGAGAGAGAGAGAGAGAGAGAGAGAGAGCCGCGTTGCGGCAAAGAGAGAGTAAGGGAGTTGAGAGAGGATATACTAGCAGTCGTTTCGGCACCCTAGCCGCTTCCAGTAGACGAGATATCTCCGCACCACCGCAAGAATAGCGAAAAAGTTGGTTGCGAATAACGGTCGCTTAATTGTTATAGATGTATGCTGAATTGGGAATAAAATCACAATGGGGTGGGGTGATTTGGCGGTTTAGAAACGATAGAGGAAGAGAAGATAGAACAACGTCAAGCGTTTTCTTTTCGTCGTCCTTTTTTTTTTTCTTCTCCCCCCCATCGGTTCGTCCGCTTCGGGTTTTCGGGCACAAA
>JADBJO010004322.1:200000-203357 GCA_016801955.1 Conus betulinus | reverse complement strand
GGTGTGTGTGTTTGTTGTGAGAGAGAGAGCAGGAGACGTAGAGAGAGAGAGAGAGAGAGAGGATTGGGGTGTATGTGATAGAATCCCCACCCCCCACCCCCACCCATGCAGCCGTCGTGCGTGTATGGTTGCGTGTGTGTGTGTGTGTGTGTGTGTGTGTGTGTGTGTGTCGTGGGTGGTGTCGTGTGTGGGTGTGCTGGTGTGTGTGCTCTGTGTGTGTGGTCTGGTGTCTGTATATGGGTATGTTATATATGTGTGTCTGTAATGTGTCGTGTTCGTGTGCTGCCTCTAACTCTATCTCTCTCTCTATCTATATCTCTATCCTCATCTATGCTCTTTTCCCCTTTCTGTTTTTACTGTGGGGCTGTGTGTGTGTGTGGTGTGTGTGTTGTGTGTGGGAGAAGCAGAGAGAAGGAGATGTGGAACGGGTCGGACGAACGAAGGGAGAGAGCAATCGAGAGAGAGAGAGACAGTGAAAGCACGCCAACGAGAGACAGAGAGAGATGTGGGTGACAGCGACAGCCGACAGAAAGAATGGCCTGACTTTGTGGGATTTGCTCCTTACTTTATCTGCTACATGCGATAACCCTCCGCTAGCATCCCACCCCCACCCCCCACCACATTCCTATTGTATAACATCGTTGAAGCAAGGCTGTCTCCCATCGAATCACACTGTCTGGATGCCATGAATTCGGCACTGGGCACACTGATGCCACGACGGCAGGGCCATCTCGAACCACGGTCGTTTGAGTTCCAGTCGGCTTCCCGTGTAATAGCACAAAGTCGGCTTGCAAACAACAGCAAACTGCGTTGTTCAATACAACAGAGCATAGCAGGGCCTCTGCCGAGTTGCCATTGAAATCTTTCAAAGGTCATGTGTATGTGGAGGAAGAGCGAGTGATGTGGGTGTGTGGTGTGTGTTGTGATGTGTGGGGTACGTCGTGTGTGTGTGTCTATGTGTGTTTATGCATGCGCGACGCGCACTAAGCGCTATGAAGAGCGATTTTTTTTTTTTTTTCTTTTACTTTTTTTTTTTTTTTCTACCAAATGCGGAAAAACTAGAAAGTGATGTGTGATGGTGTGTGTGTTGTGCATTTGTGATAGTGGGTGGATTTGTGTGGTAAAACAGTGTGTCGCCGTGTGAATGTGTGCTGTGTGTGAGTGTAGAGCGTGTAAGTGTGGTGTCCCCGACCGTGTGTAGTATGTGAATGATGTGTCGGTGCTGTGTGTGTGTGGTGTGTTGTGGGTGTGTGTGTGGGGGGGGGGTGGTGATTGTAACTATAAACATGTTGATATCCGCCCACCAGATAACCCCCACTTGTGTTCGCATAGGATCCATGATATTCCTCGTTATAGAAATATTTTTCCAAAATAATTTCACACCACCTAGAGAGTTGATTGTAATACAATGAAAGGAAATGCCCCTTCCAACACTGCACTTCTGAAAATTAGTTCATGCAATGTACGAGGAAAAATACTGTCTCGGTTAGGAAGAACAAACACAACAAGCAATCAACCAACGAAAAAACACAACACAACAAAAACACCAGAGAGAGAGACGAGAGAGGGATGAGACGGAGAGACGACTGAGGTCGAGAGGAGAGGAGGAGAGAATGAGATGAGAAGAGGGACGGATCGATGTGACGAGCTGAGAGTGAGATAGAGAGAGAGAGAGACTCTTACAGGAGAGCCTATTTCACCGAACCGAAGGGGGTTTTCCGTCAGTCTGTAAACATACCACTTTGCATTCTTTTCGTGATTAAGGACATACTTGAACACTCGATGGACCCCAGTTTGGGTGTGTGGACGTGTTACAGTATAAACCACGGGTGTTTCCCCCTAGAAACCCACTTATCTTCCCATTGGATTACCCACAGTCAGCGCGTATTAAAAAAAATAAATAAAACACGAGAGAGAGAGAGACGCGAGAGAGAGAGTGAGATAGAGAGGAACAGGCGATGGCCAGAGAGAGAGGAGAGAGAGAGTAGTATATACACGTTGTTTCTTTCCTAGAAAAGCCACAGCGTCTGAAATAGTGTGAGTTTTACTTCATCATTGCAAAAGCTTTAGGGACATGTCTTTTCGTTCACAATAGTCTTTGTACACATCGTCCTCGCATGGATTCCCATTATATATCCATGGTCAGGGTTTTTGTTTTCCTTCCTTAAAAATGTGTGTGTGTGTGTGTGTGTGTGTGTGTGTGTGTGCTGTGTGTGTGTGTGTGTGTCCGTGTGTGTGTGTGTGTGTGAGAGAGAGAGGGAGAGAGGAGAGAGAGTGAGTGTGTGTGTGTGCTGTGTGCTGCAGCATGTGTGCGTGCATGCGCCCGGCGCGCGCGCGCGAGCGAGTGCGCGCGCGTTGTGTGTGTGTGTGTGTGTGTGGTGTGTGTGTGTGTGTGTGGGAATATACGCGCGCGCGCGCGCGCGTGTGTGTGTGTGTGTGCGCGCGCGCGCGCGAGCGTGCGCATGATGTTGTGTGTTGTGCTTGATGTTATTGTTGCTCTTGTTGTAGTAGCTGTTTGTTGTTACTGTGTTGTTGTTGTTGTGTTGTCGTTTTTGTTGTTGTTGTAGGTAATGATGATGATGATGATGATGATGATGATGATGATGACGACAATAGTGACGACGACGACGTCGATGACAATAATGACGACGACGACGACGAGACGACGACGACGATGATGATAATGATGATGATGATTCATGATGATGATGCTGATGATTTTTTTTTTTTTTTTTCATGCATGCGTGTTGTTAATGCACAAACTGTGTTATCCCCCACACTGCGTAAACCACAACCTGGGAAAGCCGGAAACCGAACCTTGGTAGCAAGCCGCTACAATGGCAGCCACGCCCTACCATACACGATTGTCTGCCGCCGATACCCACTCCACTAATCATGCCGAAGTGAACACATGGCCAGCTAACTACAATCCAACTGATCTCGACCAAACCATTCCTCTCGCGTTTGTGTTGAACTCTCGTGTATATGGGAAGGGCGTGGAGAGGGCGGGGGAGAGGGGGGGGGGGGGGGGGGGCAGGGATGGGGGGGATGGGGAGGGGGGTTGCAAAGGGGAGAGCAAGGGAGAGGAGGGAATGAGATAAGAGAGTGGAGTGGAAAAGGTGGGGGTTTGGTTTTACCGGATGGAGGGTTGCGTCGGTGAACAGGGAAGAAGGCTGGGAAAGGGTTTTGAGATGAAAGAAGAGTGGGGTGGGGTGGGTGGGCGTGGGGGGGGGAGGGGAGAGGAATGGAGAGGGGAGGGGGGGGGGGCTTCTTTTGGGGGGGGGGGGGGGTGACGTGGGGTTGAGTGGTGAGATTATGAAGGAAACCGGATTTTAACAGAAAGCCCATCCTGTGTGT
>JADBJO010004322.1:180000-190000 GCA_016801955.1 Conus betulinus | reverse complement strand
TGTCTATTTGTTAATTAATTGTTATTCATTTGTTTGACATGCTGGATGTCCAACACTGCCAGAACTACCGCTCTATAAACTTAATCGACCAAGCCAGAAAAGCGATGCTGAAAATTATTCCGAATAGCTGCAACATCAAGCAGATACCATCATTTCTCGAAGAACAGGATCTGCAAAGGCAAAGGCAGAAGTACCACCGAATTTCTCTTTAGTCTACCTACCCTTTGTGAGAAACAACTCTAGCATCAGAGGGAATTCTACTACGTATACATAGACTTTAAAAAGGCGTTTGAAAAACTCAAACACTATGGCACAATGAAGAAATTTAAACATTGGTCAGAAGCTTATTAACATCATCTGATAACTGTACCCCAAAGTGGCTGGCTCAGTGTTCATGTAGGATGCTATTGGAAAATGGTTCCATACTTTAGTTGGAGTTAGTCAGGGCTGCCTTCTCTCTCCTTCACCTTTTAACATATTGTCTGGACGCATCATGCCGTATATACTTGAAGGTTATGTCAGGACAGACAGCATGGGTAAAAAAAAAAAAAAAAAAAAAAAAAAAAACTCGCCGCAAACCTTCGATTTGCGGATGACATCGATGGCCTGCCAAGCTATGAACAAGAGCTCGTCAAGCTTGTTGGACCACTGGATGAAACATCTAAAAGATCTGGTATGAAATCAGCGCCAAGAAAACCAGTTTGACCACCAACCACAACGTCACCATAGATACTAATATATCTGTCCACGAGCAGAAGCTAGAATCTGTTCAACAATTTACGTACCTGGGATCCTATCGTTAGCAATGAGGGATCCAAACCAAGGACAGAGACAACCACAGCACTATCCTGATTATGATCTATGTGGAAGGATAAAAAATATCTTCATGGAACACATGATTAGGCTCCATCGTGCACTGGTATATTCCATCCTCCCGCATGCATGCAAAACATTGACCATCAGAGCACATCAGAAAAAAAAAGTATCCAAGTCATGGAAATTAGATTTTCCACAAAGTACAAAACGTCAGATATGCTGTTCATATCACCTTCCACCAAATGCATCAAACTATCTGGCAAGACACAGGTCCTTACGAAGATCTACTGATCTCAGTCAAAAATACGTTGATATGGATATGTAACAAGAACCAGTGGCCATACTAAAACAATCCTCCAGGGATCTTTTGAAGGAGGAAGACTGAGTGACAGGAAAAAAAAGAAAAAAAACAAAAAAAAAACAAAAAAAAGAAACGATGGGCTGACAACATTGCAGAATGGACAGGGAAATCATTCGCAGAGACCCAAGACCTTGGCACGCCACTAACAGGACGGACGGGGCGGGGGGGGGGGGGGGGTACCTGGTGAACAGTTCCTCTGTGTGGTGCCAGAGAGTGACTCCCCACGGAGTTAAGAGAGATAACAAGAAGAAGAAATTATTCCCCTTCACCCCCGCCCCCCCCCCCCCCCCCCCCCCCCCCCCCCCCCCCCCCCCCCCCCCCCCCTTCTTCGTTCTCCTCCCCCAAGCGCAATGAGAAAAAAAAAAAAAACTGCTGGTCCACGGGTTTTTTTTCTGTGTTTCAGTGCTTTACTTCTGTCAGCAAGTCGATTCAAAGGTGAATATTAAACGATATCCCTCCAAGGGAAGTAATCGCTAGAACGGACTGAAAGAGCTAGTCCTCTTAAACAAAAATTTGTGGCAAAAATACAAAATGTCTAAATCTTGACATGACTGGATTTGATATTTCATAAGAAAGTATTATGTTTCATAGACAATTGTAATGATTTGTAAACAATAATGTTATAGTCCCGACGTCGGTAGAAAGTGTATTTTTAATGCACTGAATTGATGCTTGGGATCAGTTTAATGATAAAAGCTTAGGGTTAGGGGGACTAAAAGAGTTGGTTAAGTAGTGTAAGCAAACTTTTTGTCGTCGACTTCAATGATGCCTAAACATTCTACGGAAGGAACGGATGCTGTCAGTTATTTTGAATATAATGGCTATGGTAACGTACATCGTGTGCGAACACACAGACACGAGGGATTACACGTTTGGTGCGGCAGCACCTTTACTCTTACTCTGAATATGATTGTTGCTATTGTGGAAATAGCAACATTGTCTCAAAACACGCTGTAATCTGGATATGATTGTTACTATCGTAGGAATGACAACCATTGTCTTCGTTACATCACAACGATACGGAAGGATCAATCAATGGCAGTTCGCAATATGTATCCTATTGTGTATGTAATACAGTATGATGTACGGGTCATGTTGTTTTTGCTGTAGCATGCAACTAGCATTGCTTGTGCTGCAAAAAATGTTCATGGCGTTGGGTTGTTTCGCATCGCGATGTGTTGGCTTGTGTCCTTTTGTGTAAACTGGAGTCTTGTTTTCCTCAATAAGCGTTGCACTGCAGTGCGTTTGCTTGCATGTTGGTTCATTGTAGTGTCTCTACAGTGTGTTGTGCTGTGCTGTGCTGTGCTGTGCATTGCATGATGTATGTCATCGATACTGTCTTGCATCCTCTTGTCTGACTGGCTATCAAGGCAGACCATTAACGGATGAGCGGAAGGGGCGGATAATTTATTCATCATTTGTCGGGTATACGCTGAGGCTACTGAACGCAGAGAGGGGGGTACCTCTGGCTGCACGAGAATCACCTTAATGCAGAAAAGAGTGGCAAACAATTAAGTTCAGTGAAGAGGTCTGTGTTTTCTGCGTTGAACAATAAGGTTTTCGAATTGAAACTGCAGAACGATATTCTTTGCTAAGTCATTGTAACAATTTTGAAAGGATTGTTTTCCTGCATTTGTTTTCCCCTACCCCCCCCTTTTGTTCAGTTTAATGATTGTGCCAGTCATTGTAGGATTCCATCTTTTTGGAGAGTACAAAAAATGGCTATTTACACATTTCGTAATCCCGACTTACGTGACTGACACAAAAGCCTGTGTTATCAAACAGTAGAGCTCTCCACTCAGAGTGTGGGCATACTTCTCTAGCGTCCGTGTTGAATCCTCGAGCATAGGTTTATTTAAACAATTATTTGGTTTTCGGTTATGTTTTGTCTTCATGGCACTTTTTTTTTAGACAGTTTCCCGTTCTACCCTTCACAGGGTGCCATGGAAACTGTGTGAGTATTATTTTCTCTCTCTCGCTCTCTCTCTCTCTCTCTCTCTCTCTCTCTCTCTCTCTCTCTCTCTCTCCCTCTCTCTCTCTCTCTCTCTCTGAGTGAGCGCGCGCGCTCGCGCGCGCGCGTGCGTGTGTGTATGTGCGCGCAAGCGCGCACCGCGTGTGTGAATTGCACAGAATCATAGGTGACTTGTCTCTGTTATACACCGTGGGTGACCTAATACAGTGAGGCCCCGGCTTTGCTGACAAGCTTACACAGGAAGCGAAAATCGACTCTAGACAGGCTTATTACATGGTTCTGTTCAGACGACAGAACTCGGTCATTCATAAATGTTATCATCAATATTTACACGTTAGCACCCTCATCGTCAGCTCCAATCCACACCCATTCCTATCCCATCAGCATTTTCTTCTTTTCGTTGTTGTTTTCTAAATCTTTGCAACGATGTCGGTGACAATGATGGGAGAGGAATTGTTCGCCAGACACTTTCCCCCTTCCCCACTTCTTATATGTCCCACCCCCTCCAGTATATATATATATATATATATATATATATATATGCATGTGCGTGTGTGTGTGTGTGTGTGTGTGTGTGTGTGTGTGAGAGAGAGAGAGAGAGATAGTGTAATATGATTGTGTCTATGTCTGTGTACGTGCGCATGTAAGCGAGCGTAAGCAGAGCCGTAGATCGTGTGCATGCACAATAAAACGGTGCCCACGCGTGATGAAGCGAACACGCAGAAACCTACATACGCACGCTCTCTCTCTCTCTCTCTCTCTCTCTCTCTCTCTCTCTCTCTCTCTCTCTCTCTCTCTCTCACACACACACACACACACACACACACACACACACACACACACACACACACACACACACACACACACACACACACAGCAGCAGAGAGGGAGAGAGGTCTTTTCTAGCCATTTGTTCTTGTAGGTTGATTTATTATCGGAGTTTTTGTGTGTCCTTTCCTTTTTTCTCCGCTTCTTTCTTCCAGTGTTCTCGTTTCCCCTGTTCATCCATCCTTCTTTCCTGTGTTGGCTCTTCTTTTTCTCTTGTTCCTTTCTCTTCTTTTAGTCTCCTGTTTGGCATTATTAGCCACAGATAAGATCTGCACTCAAATAAATATTTGAGTAAATGCTGCACAAATTCGACACGCATACGGGGGTGTTTTTATTTCATCTCTCTCTCTCTCTCTCTCTCTCTCTCTCTCTCTCTCTCTCTCTCTCTGATTCATTCTAACTTATTACGTATTCATATTTGCATATGTGTTGATAATTATGCAGTTCAGTGCAATGTTTTCTTTCATTTATTTAGATGCCTTTCCTGTGCTTGAGGACTGGATTATTCCTTTCCCTCAATAAACATTTCGTTCTCTCTGTCTCTCTCGCTCTCGCTCTCTCTCTCTCTCTCTCTCTCTCTCTCTCTCTCTCTCTCTCTCTCTCTCTCTCGCTGATGTAACCTGTGTTCAACACATGCCCTTTGATGACGATAGCTCGGACCGTTATCGCTCGCTGAGGCCGTGGTCACGGTTGACAGTATTAGTGCTCCCATTGATACGGCTATGGCGCGTTGTCTGCTTGTGAAACCCACGCAGTGACCTTCGTATCCAGCAGCTAAGTGGTAAGCCTCGTGGGTTCGATGGAACCAAGTGCTCGCCAGGAGTACTGTGGCACACTCCTCCGTCTCACGTGGACGTAATGGTACCTCCTTTGTGCCAACCAGTCCCCGGGCACCCTCTGCCTTGTGTTACGTTTCTCGGGGATTCTTTTAAGTGTCATGACCCTCTACCCCCACCCCCACCTCCCACCCCCCCACTTCCTTCTTCCCCCCTTCTCACCACCGTCTCCCCCTCCACCCAGCACCTAATTCTTCGTAGCACCAACCCTGTCCTTCATTCTCTCCGGTCGCGTACACACGCACACGCCACAAGACCACTTCGTATTTAAGCGTGCAGCAGTTTTTGTGGTCCCCCCCCTCATCCCCATCCTCCCCCCACCTTTCTCCACACACTCACCGCTTGTTCCTCAACCACCCCAACCCCGCCCTCCTTCCTCCACCACTATTCCCCATGTCGCCTCAAGTCACTATGACCATCATCACACCATGTCCTCCAGCATGCCACATGATATATGTTTTGTCGTATCTCTTCTGTCGATTGCTTTTTGTTCACGTTGATTTTTTTGTTTTAATTATTATCATTTTGTCTAACGATGGTGAGGAGTGGGGCGATCATCATGATTTGTAATGTTACTTGATTGCCTGTTATTTACTGCCCTTGTCTTTTTTTTTTTTTTTTTTTTTTTTTTTTTTATAGTGTGCTATAAACCACGTGCCCTCCTGCTGGTTTTATAGTGTGCTATAAACCACGTGCCCCTCCTGGTTCTCCCAGTGCGTTTATCATTGTGATATGGTCCATGTGCACGTGGTGGTCGTATGCATCATCATGTTCGGTGTGGTATGCATGTCATGTTTGTCCGTTAGTCCGTCGGTCTGTCTGTCCGTGTGAGTGCGAAGTGGCGCGTGCGGCAGTGCATGCATGGACCGGTGACTGACCTTGGCCTTGCTGTCTCTTGCAGCCCCTCCCCGGCCACTACGGGACGACGGGACGGGTGGACATTTGCTTGAGCGAGTTTGAATCCCACAATGTATGTGGCTGTGCCCACGTCACCGACACCCCAACACGTCGCCCGCTGACGTCACATTTTAGTCACGTCAGTCTGCTGTCAGAGAAGCCACTTCTGAATAAAACCACGGTTCCGTTTTCGGTCCTCCGACAGTAATCGGATGTCTACCAAAACGAAATAAGCAGCCAGAATATTCGGTCACTTTAACAGTTTCCAAACGATAAACGTACACAGAATGGCCCTGGCGTTCTTCCTTTTCCCGATAGTCTCTGATGCAACCGCGTCAAAATTTCAAAGAAGAAATTCCAATTGCAATGAAAACTTGACGATTTTTTTTCTCTCTGTTTCCAAACATTTCACATGAAGCCATTACACGGAAATCTTTTCACGCATGCATCGGTGATATAGATGATATATAGATGCCAACGGATATACGTATTTTGAATACATCGTTAGCGAGCCAAGTAAAATCGAACGGCATAAAAAAAATTCTGTGAAACGCGTAATGCATGTTCTGCAGTTAACTTACAAATGAATGAAACGAAATATCTCTCCACCTACTCCATGATATCAGTCCAAAACCACTATTTCAGTTTAGTGTGATCCGTTGAAAGTCTCCGAAGGGTTATGATCAAGTCTCTTACCACTACTAAGTGTGATGGCAGACAAAGAAGAGAACAGGAGAGCGGAAGCATCACATCACTCCAAAAAATGAAGAGGATGGGAGAGAAGAAGGAAACACAAAGACACGCAAAGAAACATAAATCAAGAAATATAAGACGACCCAAAACAACAAATGAGACAGAGAAAAAGGAAACGCAAGCGCAGAGATTCAGAGGTATAACAAATACAGAAGAGAAGACAGGGAAAAAACCACAGTAAACCAGAGATATCACGTAACGCAGAATAATGAAGAATATAGAAGAGGAGGAAAAAAAAAAAACAAGGACAAAAGTTCATAAATGTAATGTAACAACACGATAAGGAAAACGTAAAAAGAAAAAAAAAAAAGTCCATAAAAGTAACCTAATACTAAACTATGAAAAAAAAGCAAACAAAAACAAGAATAAAGAAAAGACAGACATCTATACTGTAGTATATATGGAAAAATTCCGAAATGACTTTTGAAATAATACCTCTCATTTTCCGTTCGTACAAAAAAAAAAATGTGTCTTGTTGTTCTTCAGTTGAACGTCTTCCCACTAAAAGTGATATCAGACGATGTGATTGTGTGTGAGTGTGCGCGCACGCATGCGTGTGTGTGTGTGTGTTCTAAACCTATCCCTCTTCGCCATTGGCCAAACACCTTCCCAGGCTGCACTGTAAATAGTTCCCTTCATGTCTTTCTTTTAACGAACAACTAGAAATAAACATTACCAGTCAGATTCAGTGATAATGGCACGAAGTCTGAAAAATGTAGCAATGAAAAAAACAAACCAAACATTTCATTTCTCCATTATCTTTAGGACTAAACAACTTTTTTTATGCGTGGTCAGCCAAAGTAATACAACAGAAGATGAAAACCTCATCAATCACAAAGCTGGAAACATTTCAGCTGTCCTCAGCCGCGGTGGTCAGTGGACTTACCAGATTAGCGGAACTTTGTGACGTCAGCGGATTATGGGCGGAAATGTTGGGGTGTGCGTCACGTGGAAACGCTGAGTGTTTCTCTGTTTGTAGCAGCACTAGCCCATCAGCACTGTATTTTACCTGGTTGTATACGTAGCTTACACCGCGGTACCAGTCGAACAGCACTATGTGTTATGTTACCTGGCTGTTTATGTAGCTTACATAGAACAATGTAGTCAAACAGCACTGTGTGATTACATAATTGTATAAGTAGCTTACATTGGTGGTAATAGTCAAACAGCACTGAATATGACTTGGTTTTATATGTAGCTTACATGGCACCACAGGGCAGACTTACAACATATTTCGTGATTGTACATGTGGCTTACCGGGCGATACTAGTCAAACAGCGCTATGTATAACATGGTTGCATATGCAGCTTACATGGCGGTACTAGCATAATTGCACTGTTTATCACATAGTTTTATATGCAGTTTGCAGTCTAGACAAGCAGACTATGTATTACATAGTTGTATAGGTAGCTTACTTGGCGCTTCTTGGCTAACAGACTATGTTATACATGGTTGTGTGTGTGTGTGTGTGTGTGTGTGTGTGTGTGTGCGTGCGTGCGTGCGTGCGTGCGTGTGCGTGCGTGCGTGTGTGTGTGTACATATATATATATAGCTTACCTGGCAATAATAGCCAAACAGCGCTATATATTATCTTGTTAGTTTATGCCGCTTACTTGGTGGTATTTGTCAAGCAGCACTGTATATTATTACATGGCTGTATGTGAAATTACATGGCACACGATCCAAACAGCTTTGAATGCTACCAGTTTATATGTAGCTTACATGAAGATTCTAGTCGAACAGCATTATATACAATGGTTTTATATGCAGCTTATATGGCAAATCTAGCCAAACAGCACTGAATACTGCTTGGTATGATGTAGGTTAAATGGCAGTACTAACCAAACAGCATCATAAATCAGATGGCCTGATATATAACTGACATGGCGATACAAGTCACGCAGCACTATGTATTACATGGTTTTGTATGTAGCGTACATGGCAGTACTAGTCAATGGCACTATATATTATATGCTTTTATGTGTTGCTTACATGGTGGTACTAACCAAGCAGCACTATGTTTTAGATGGTTGTATATGCAGTTCACATGTCACTACCAGTCAGTGTCATCATTGAAGAAATGTAGCAAACATAGCGGCACTTGTCTAAGGTATTGTGTAGTATATTATTTTTAATGAAGCTTTTGTGCCGGGAGTATTCAAAAAGCAGTGTGTATTCCACGGTGTTACATGTGACTTACACCGTGGTATTAGTGAATAGCACACACCATTACCCGGTTATTTTACATACTTCACATGGCGATACTAGTTGAGCAGCACCATTCACAAACACGGCTTTATTTGTAGTTTATATCGTGGAACTGGCGAAACGCCACGCATTATCTAGTTGCTTTATGTAGCGTAAGTAGCAGAGCTAACCTGATTGCGCTTTACACTACATGGTTTTACACGGAGCTTACATGGCAGCACTATGTAAATAGACTATGTATACGTCGTTGTATTTGTAGCTTGTACAGTGGAAGAAGCCAAACTCTGCTGTAAACTGCACGTATTTCTGGTGGTTTATATGGTGGTACTAATCCAATAGAACATTATATTGCATGGTATTATGCCTAGCTTACATCACGATATCAGCCCAACAGCAGTGTACATAACACGCTTTTATGTGTAGCTTACATGACTGAAGAAGGAAAATAGCACTGCATGTCATGCAGTTGTATGGATAGCTTACATGGGCAGCTCCAGCCACACAGCACTGTATATTAGTTTCGAGTCAAAAAGCTTACATGGCTGTGTATATATAGGTTTAGCTTCCACGGCGGTAGTAGCCAAACAGTGCTTTGCATTTCCTGGTTTTATGTTCAGCTTAAATGGCAGGACAAGCTTTACAGTGGTATGTAATACCTGATTTTATATGGCGCTTACATGGCGGCCCTAGACAGACAGTCCTGAGTACTGCATGGAACTGGCAGAGCAGACATGGCGGTACTAGTTAAATACAACTGGATATCATATGGTTGTATGCAGAATAGAACTGTATATTACGTGGTTTGGGGTATAGGTATAGCGTACGTAACAGTCCCAGCCCACACAGCGCGGTATAGTACATGGATTTATAACAGCATACATGGCGTTGCTAGTAAAAAAAAAAAAAAAAAGACAAACAAGAAAAAAAACATTCAGTGGTTGTCTGTGCAGCTTACATGGCGGTGCTCGGCAAAGAGCACAGCATTTCGTGCTTTTCAGGGTAACTTAATGGCGATGTTAGGCATATAGTACTGAATATAACATGGTTTCATATGTAGGTTACATGACGGTACTAGGCAAACATATCTTAGGCGCCACTGGTCAAGCAAATCTTTATACAACATATTTTCGTATGTAGCTTACTCGGCACCAATACTTTAAATTATCTAGTTTTATATTAAGCTTATACGACGCTCAACGTGCATTGGTCAGTTGTTTCAGTTTCTTGTCCTTCCCCAAGTAGTATTAGCGTCTTTACATCTTCTTTTTTTTTTTTTTTTTTTTACCCCCTGATCATTTCAGCAATTTTTGTTGTCTGCCTTTGTTGTTG
>JADBJO010004322.1:172500-175000 GCA_016801955.1 Conus betulinus | reverse complement strand
TTTTTGTGCTTCTTTTTGCCCTCTCTCTCTTTCTTTCTCTCTCACGTATGCACGTACTCGCACACACACACGCGTGTGCGCATGCACGCGCGCGCGCATGCGCGCGCGCACACACACACACACACACACACACACACACACACACACACACACCACACCACACCACACTCACCCCATCAGAACGTTAGCTGAGGTTCGCAGAGACAAACATACCTGCTGTACGAATCCTCGGTATTGATACCCAGATTCTGGGAAAAACCGCCCGTAAAGAAATGACAGCCAGCAAGTCATTAATCTGCGCACTATCTTTCCGCTTCACTATCTTTTGTCGCTGGGGCACCTTCTCTAATGTTTGTGCCGCTCCTTCGCAAGAAAAGACAGCAGACCTAATTCTATATCCGCCTGCCACCAGGGCAATATTATTTTGTGCTTTTTTTTTTTTTAATGTATGATGTTTGTGACGTCTGATAGAAACGCATTCGTTAAAAAAAAAAAAATCATTTGTCTTTTTTATTTTTATTTTATTTATTTTTTTTAGTGAGCGTTACTCTGTACTCTGGTTTATGTGCTTTTCTTTCTTTTTTTTTTTTTTTTTTTTTTAGCTTCTTGGTTACGGTTTCCGTAGCAGCATGAACCGTCCGTTATATGGAACGGATGTTCTCTGACACCAAGCCGACCGTAAGGGTAGTGGAAGGAGTGAAAATACGTCACATGGCAAGCATTTCGGAGCTGTGTTATGTTCGTAATTTTTCTTGGACATATAACTGAAAAGTCTGGAGGTCTCTTTTTTTTAAGAGGGGGGAGGGGGGGGGGGGGAGGACAAAGGGTGTGTGTTACTGTTAAGAGAGCAGCTTACATTTATTAGTTCTTACCGTGGTAATGCATATGCGCATGCACTATGATGCTAGCAATGTTTTGACACGGTTAATGGCCGAGTTCTTTGCGATTGGCGTTACGACATTAAGAAAGGTTAAAGATATTCGAACCGTCATGTTTTGTGATCGTGTGGAACTGATTTACCAGCTGGATGAAAGAGGGTATGAAACAGTTCTGTTGTTATCCACCAGAGACAGAGACAGAGAGCTAGAGATTATTAGGGTGAGCGGGTGGGGATGAGGTTTGGGGGATAGGGCGTGGGATGTGGGCTGACAAATTGAGAAAGAAAGAGGATGGGAGGACTTATGGGAAGAGGAGGCTGGAGGGAGGGGGGGAGGATAGCATGGGTAGAAGGTAACGGGCTGACAGAGAAAGAAAGGATGGGAGGACGTATGGGGGGGAACACGCTGGAAGGGGGGGGGGGGGGGGGGATAGCATAGGTAGAAGGTAATGGGCTGAAAGAGAAAGAAAGAGGATGAGAGGACTTATGGGAATAGCAGGCTGGAGGGGGGGGGGGGGGGGGGGGGGGGGTAGGGGGGGTAGAAGGTAATGGGCTGAGAGAGGGCTGAAAGCAAGAGGATGGGAGGACTAATTGGAAAAGAGAGAGAGAGAGATACAGAGAAAGAGAGTGAGAAGGCCGCTTAATACAAAAGTAACTTACGCAACATATCTGGCAGAAAGTAGAAGTTCGATACAGGCGACGTTCTGAATAATTCTAGTCAACCTTGTCAGTGAGAATGAATCCCACGGAGTAAGACATGACCTCACAGCTTGGACAGGATGACACTTGGTTGCGAAGCGAGACAGACAGATCTGACTCAATAGCAGACATAACATTAGGGATAGCTTGTGTCAGTGTTTGAAATGTAACCCTCCCAATGACAGACAGCTCATGCGAAGCCTATAGAACTGTCAGGCAGGGGGTTGTCCTCACTGAAAACCTGTCGAATTGTCAAACAGTAGTTTGTCCCTCGCAGAACACCTGGAGGAATGCTAGATAGTAGCCTGCCTAGTCTGTTCTAACTGAAAATTATAGAATTGTCTGACACTGTTTGTCCGAAAAGAAAACCCGTAATATTTATCTAGATGTTCATTACTCTTTGGCCTCTTGAAACTGTTTTGAATGGTGAGACAGCATGTGCTGCATGTGGGAGTCCAGACGTGAAAAAAAGAGAAAAATCGTAAAAAGAAAAAGAAAGAAAGAAAAATAACAAAAGTCACACACAGGCACGCGCGCGTGCACACGCATACACGCGCGCGCGCGCGCGCGCACACACACACACACACACACACACACACACACAAGCGCGCGCGCACGCACACACACACACACACACACCCACAAGCGCGCGCGCACACACACACACCATACACAACACAACACAACACAACACAACACAACACAACACAGCACACCTGCAAGACCCTCATCAGCAACGGCTGCGGAGCCAGAGCTCTCTCTCTCTCTCTCTCTCTCTCTCTCTCTCTCTCTCTCTCTCTCTCTCTCTCTCTCTCTGCCCAGTGCCACAGACAGACGGTTGGAGTTGTCACGGCGGAGGATGTCATCGATTGGAAATGACGACCTCCCCACTCCCTGCTACTCCTCCTCCACCGCCTCCTTCTC
>JADBJO010004322.1:147500-157500 GCA_016801955.1 Conus betulinus | reverse complement strand
GCATGCTGTCTCTGGTGGGTCTGCCTCTGTTCTTCATGGAGCTGGCCTTCGGTCAGTTCGCCTCCCTGGGGCCCATCTCTATATGGAGAGTCAACCCCCTGCTGAAAGGTATGTCATCATTCTTCTGTATCTCCATCGTGGAGAGTTAGCTCTCAGCTAAAGGTACACCATCCACTGTTATATTTCTGTATGGAGAAAGTCATCCCTCTGCTGAAAGGTATGTCATCATACTTCTGTATCTCCATAATGGAAAGTTGGCACCCAGCTAAAAGGTACACCGTCCACTATCATATCTCTGTATGGAAAACCAAACTTCTGTTTGGAAACACACTTTGTGTCACTTTTATAATACAACTCAAAATAGAGAGTGAATCCTGTGCTTAACGGTAAACTAATCTCGTGTTAATTCTAACCATATAGAATCATCTTTGTGCTCAAAAAGTTACACCAGCCTACTGTTACATCTCTACACTGAGAGTCAGTACTCTGCTAAAAGATACCCTATCCCACGATCATTGTATACATCTGTATAGAAAGTCAAAACTCTGGCTCAAGGCACGTACAGCTCCTTGTGTTATTTCTTATCAGATGTAGCGATTCCATTATCACCGTATATTTATTTATATGGACAGTGAGACTAACCTGGTAAAAGGTATATTTCACTGACACTGAAGATCTCGCTTTGAAGAGTCATTTGTCTGCTTGAAGATGAACAACTACATCTGCATATAGCCAAACTTCTGATAAAGCGTTCACAACCCTTCTGTTATTGCATAATTATCTTCATGCAGAGCATACCCTCTCCTTTGGCAGGAGGTACTTGTTCTAACTGTTACTGTACATCTCGACAAGAAGAGTCATCACATGACTGACAAAGAATGTAAACGATTAAAGGTACCCTATACCATTCCAATGTTATCGCACATCTCTGTATGGAAACTGAACCCTGTGCTTAAAGGTTTATGAGATTAATGGTAATGTACATCACTCTTTAGAGAGTCAACCATATTCAAAAATGTACCTTACATCATTCAAGTGTTACTGTGCTAATCAGTGCAATACACTAGGACACAGAATGATTTTATACATAAAACGTCTTCTTTCCGTCTGTCTGTGTGTCCCTCTGTCTTCTTTGCTGCTCATAAGTATCCACAGTTTTCGTCTCACCTGCGCAAAAAAAGATGGCTAGATGCTTGTAAGCATGCTTGGCAGACGCAGCAGTGAAAGACTTTGATGCAAGAGAGTTGTTTTAGCCGCACTTTCAATCCGACAATATTGCGAAGCGAAGTGATGTCCAGATTTGAAGCGTGTCTAAGAGAATGAACTGTGATTAGAAAGAGGAGTGGGATGAGGGAGGACAAAGACAACGGGGAAAAGCGAGGAGGGGGGAGGGGGATTAGTAAAATGGGTGGCTCAGTGAAAGAGGAGGAAGGTAAGAGAGGGTTGGGGTCGGTGGGACAGGACAAAGAGAGTTGAAAGGTGGTGGAGGGATGGATGACACAACTAGTAAACGATGTATTGGTGCAGGGGAATTATTTGAAAGAATCAGTCATACACCAGCCGCCACCCACAACTTCCTGCTCCGCTATGTCGCCCACACTCTCCTACTGTCTCTGCTGCCGCTCCTGTACCGGCTGGTATCTGACTTGGTCTGTGCTGGGTTTCAGGTCTGGGGTACGGGATGGTGATCGTGTCCTGGCTCATCAGCCTGTATTACAACGTGTCATCAGTTACGTCATCTTCTACCTCTACGCCTCGCTCACCAGTGTGTTGCCATGGACCACCTGTGGCAACTCGTGGAACACCAAACACTGCATCTCCCACCATGACACCAACATCACAGGTGAGTAAAGCTGTTGGCCGGTAGAAAAAAATAAAAACAGTTGCACGTTTATTTCTCCCTTTCTTTTGACTGTCTCTGTATGTCTCTGTCTCTTTGTCTCTGTCTCTCTATATATATCTCTCACTCTCTCTCTCTCTCTCTCTCTCTCTCTCTCTCTCTCTCTCTCTCTCTCTCTCTCTTTCTCTCTCTCTCTCTCTGTCTGTCTTCTTCTTCTTCTTCTCATCGTCGTCCTCCTCTTTTTCTTCCCCCTCCTTCTCCTCTTCCTCCTCGTCCTCCTCCTCTTCTTCCTTGTCTTCGTCTTCTGCGTCTTTCTTTCTTTCGTTCTCTGATTTTTCTTTCTTTCTTTTTTTCTTTCTTTCTTTCTTCTTTCTTCTTCTTTCTTTCTTTCTTCTTTCTTTTTTCCGTCCAACTTCTCCTTCTTCTTCCTCTCCTTCTCCTCCTTATTCTCTCCTGCTCCTGTTCCTCCTCCTCCACCTTCTCCTCCTCCTTGTTCTTTTTCTTCTCCTTTTTCTTCTCTTCTTCTTCTTCTTCTTCTTTCTTCTTTTCTTTCTTTCTTTCTCTTTTTTTTCTTTCTTTTTTTTTATACTTCCACCTTCTCTTATTCTTCCTCTCCTTCTCCTCCTTATTCTCTCCTGCTCCTGCTCCTCCTCCTCCACCTCCTTTTGTTCCTCCTATCCTCGTCCTTCCTCCTCTTTTTCTTCTTCGTCTTCTTCTTCTTCTCTCTCCCCCCCTCCTCCTCCTCCTCCTTCTCCTCCTCCTCCTCCTCCTCCTCCTCCTCCTTCTCCTCCTCCTCCTCCTCCTTCTCTTCTTCTCTTCTTCTTCTTCTTCTTCTTGTGTTCTTCTTCCTCTTTTTTCTTCACTCAATACAGACTTCAGAGCTTAACCATGACCAACACACTGGGTAGGGTCAGGCAAGTGCTGAGTGTTTTCGAATTTTTTTTTCCTTATGTGTGCATGTACTGATTTTATCGATCTATTCACCTGTTCACATATTGACTGGCATATTAATTCAACTGTAAACAATGTGTGCTGTGGCTGCATTGCTTGGCAGATGTCACGAAGCAGCATTTAGGGACTAGTCCTCAAAGCAGAAACGCCCCCCTCGCTTTGACTGAAGAGAAAACGTTACATCTTCTTGCCATACAGCTCTTTTTTTTTCTCGGACTAATCCACCCTCGTCCCATGTTTTTTGTTGTTTTTTTTTTTTCTTTTCTTCCTCTTCTGTACCTCCTTCCTTCCATCCCCAGCTGTCTGTCTAAATCTTGCTCCGTCTCTCTCTCTCTCTCTCTCTCTCTCTCTCTCTCTCTCTCTCTCTCTCTCTCTCTCTCTCTCTCTCTCTCTCTGTCTCTTTCGCTATCTTTTTCCTCATCTCTTTCTTCTCTTTCTTCTCTCTCTTTCTTTCTGTCTCTCTCTTTTCTTCCTCTCTCTCTCTCTCTCTCTCACTCTCTCTCTCACTCTCTCTCTCTGTCTGTCTCTCTCTCTCTCTAGCTCTCTCTCTCTCTCAACCTCACTCTCCCTCCCACCCTCTCTCTACCTCTCTCAATTTCAGTCTCTCTCTCACCTCCTACCTCCCTCCCCATCCCTCCTCTCCCTCCCTTCCATCACCCCCCCCCCTACCCCCCCCCCCCCCCCCATCTCTCTCTCTCTCTCAACCGCACGCGCGCGTGTGTGTGTGTCTGTGTTGTGTGTGATACTGTTGTTGTTGTGTGAGAGGGAACTATAATCATCACCATTGATGTCATTGACCCACTGTGCTGTTGTCTGTGTGCAGTGAATGTGACAGAGATTGCCAATATGTCAGACGGTAAGGTCATACGGTGCTCACATTCTTTTCTTGTGTTCTTTTTTTTTCAGAAAAAAAAATAATGTACGTCTCCTTCCTCTCTCTCAGTCTCTGCAGTCCGTCTCTCTCTCTCTCTCTCTCTCTCTCTCTCTCTCTCTCTCTCTCTCTCTCTCTCTCTCTCTCTCTCTCTCTCTCTCTCTCTCTGTCTCTGTCTCTCTGTCTGTCTGTCTGTCTGTCTGTCTCTCTCTCTCTTTTCTCTCTCTCTCTCTCTCTCTCTCACACACACACACACACACACACACACACACACACACACACACACACAGCACAACAGGTACATGCATGCACTCATGCGCGCATATCGCGCATGTGCATACACACACATGCACAAACATACACACACGCGCGCGCACGCACACACACACACACACACACACACACACACACACACACACACACACACACACACACACACTCAGGCATTGACATGAACACACACATGAGCGCGCGCGTGCGCGCGAATTGAGCCTCTCTCCCTGGCGAGTTGTCTGGCTGGCTGTTTACGTATGTCTCCATCTCTCAAAGATCGGCAAGCATGTTTGCATGTTCAAACTTATGTATGACTGCGTACACATGCATATTTGTATGCTTGCCTGTCTGTCTGTATATGCATGTAGGAGGACATATAAGAGGGAGAGAGAAATTTGCATTCTTGACGAGAACTGAGAGAACATGTTGTCTGTCTGTCTGTATCTGTCTGTGTGTCTGTGTCCATGATCAAAATGTGTTCCACACGCTCCAGACCAAACTTCTGGGCCGATCTTTCTGCAAATTTGTAGGTATGTTCATTATGGGTCACGGATGATGCCCGATGTTTTTATTTTTATCAGAATAGATCTAGTTGCAAAGTGAGACGACTGCAGGCGGAAATCTAAACAAAATCTTAAATAAATGTTAGCGAACCGCCCAGAGAAACGTGGACAAACGAGTCACAAGACAAAACACAACGCGTTTCGACCTCTTAGCTTTGATAGCTTCAGAGTTCAGAGCAAGGAGAAAAAACGCGTTGTGTTTTGTCTTGTGACTCGTTTGTCCACGTTTCTCTGGGCGGTTCGCTAACATTTATTTAAGATTTATCAGAATAGCCGTTACTAACGGCTATAAAGGCTCAAAACGGGTTTTCTTCTTTATGGAATATCACAGAAAGTACTTGGCCGATTTCTAAGCGGCTTGGATGATCTTGTGACAAATCGGAGCCTCTTTCTATATGAAAGTGATGTAATGCTGAAAATCGATTAATCAGCCGTTAAACACAGTTATTTTGCCGTTATTCCTTAGATATAGGTGGATTTTAATGAAATTTGGTACATATAAAGGTTATCACAGAAAAAGGCACTTCTTCAAAATTTCAAAGTTTCAAAATTTGACCGTTAAAAAAAACCGTTATTCTTGACATATTGTCCGATTTAGATGAAATTTGGTATGTACACAGGCTTTAGCCCAGTGAGGACTAAAATACCAGTTTCAAAAGTGTACATTGGTTATATAACCGTTAAGACTGTTATTTTTCCGTTATTTTTATATATTGGTGGATTTTAATGAAATTTAGTATATAGAGAGGTTGTCACACACAAATGGTACTTCCATATAGTGTTTCAAATTTGACTATTAAAACCCGTTATTCTTGACATAATGTCCGATCTGGATTAAATTTGGTAAGTACACAGGTTGTACCAGTTTCAAAAGGGTACATCGGTTATATAACCGTTAAAAACCGTTATTTTTTCCGTTGTTTTTTATATATGGTGGATTTTAATGAAATTTGGTATATAGGAAGGTTATCACACATAAATGGCATTTCCATATAGTGTTTCAAAATTTGACCGCTAAACCCCGTTATTCTTGACATATTGTCCGATCTGGATGAAATTTGGTAGTACATAGGCTCTAGCCCAGTGAGGACAAAAATACCAGTTTCAAAAGTGTACCTCGGTTAAATAACCGTTTTTAAAAACCGTTATTTTTCCGTTATTTTTTATATATATTGGTGGGTTTTAAATAAAATTTGGTCTATAGAAAGGTTACCACACTCACTTTGTGAAAGTACTGTAATTGACGGATTTTAATGTAGCTTTCGATCTAATAACTGACTGGTAGATCATGGATATTTTCGTAGTAAATATGCTCTTGACATGAACACAGGTATTCAAGATAAACTGGAAGTACGTTTATATGCTTTGCATCTGTTAAGACTCTGTGTAGATTTCCCGCCTGCAGTCGCCTCACTCTGCAGGTCACATCACTAAATTACAGTGACCCTTGGTAAAAGAATAAAAAAAATATTCAGTAGGTCCGAGTTTGTTTTGATCCTCAGTCTGGAGGAAATGGAAAATAATAAATATTCTGTAGAAGAACGAACGTCCAGGCTCTTGTGTGCCTCGACATAACATAGTATGGTGTGCGTGCAGGTGAAAATGATGGTTATTTCGCAGTCACAGGTTGCAAAACTTTTATAAAGATCAACAATGTTGTGTCCCAGTAGGGTATTTCAGTTACGTAAATATGTATATATCAGATGTGGGTTTGAAAGTACTAACATGGATAATAAGTTGAATGTTGAGGTGTTATTTTATTTTATTTATTTTTTGGGGGGGGGCGAGGTATTTATCATTTTTTTTTCGATAAGTGGGTAATATCATCTGGCGATGAAAAGACATTAAATAAACCACTGAACTGAACTGTGTGCAGGTGAAACGCTGACAGGGGTAATAACAACGGCGCTCAATGTCGCAGAAAAGACCAGCACTGCTGCTGAGGAATATTACAAGTCAGTGGTTTGGAGGTTTTTTTGTTCGTTGGTCCGTTGGCTTCGTTCGTTTTTTTTCTTTCATTTTTTTTCTCTCTCTCTTGAGTTTTTTCCTGTCTTTCACACTGTCTTTGAAACGACGATTTCAGAACAAAATACCGGCGTGGTGAGAAAGTTTTGTTTTTATTGATGTTGTTGTTGTTGCTGTTGTTGTTAATCACCCTTCTCTTCACCCTTTTGGACTGCTCTAAAGTAGTGATGGGTTTTAAACGGGGGCGAACCAGTTTACAATAATACACACACACACACACACACACACACACACACACACACACACACACACACACACAGATTTCTGTGTTTCTTTCTTACCCTGCTCTTTTGAATCACATAATGTAAACAATCACCCTGTTTCGGTAGGGTTTTTTTTTTTTTGTGAGTGTTGTGTGTGTGTGTGTGTGTGTGTGTGTGTGTGTGTGTGTAGTGGCAGATGAGGTAAACTTTAACGCTGGCATTTTCTCAGCGATTACAAATATAGGCATATCCAAACTTACCATAATGGTGAATGTTGATAATACTAATCCAGCAATTTTCCTGCATGAACATCAATCAAATAAAAAACACTGTACATCTGATACTTACGTCTTTGGCAATATTTTTCAGTGTCAAAGAACTGATAGCAGTTGTTTTATGATCTGCTTTACAAACTGATACAAGATATGCTAAACGACACTGGCAGACACTGTAACGTGCAGTGGGTTGCGTTTTGTCAAGATCAGGCCATTACATGTGATTTCTGCTAAGCAAAGGAACAGACGTAAAGGAATATATTACTGAACAGACAAGTATGATATATGGTATAGATGTATCTTCCCAAATTCCGCTCAGTAAGACTCATGAGTTTATCATTTATGGTATCAAGCAAGTGATCACACATGTAAGCAACATTAATGATTTCTTGTTTCAACAGTAAAAGATGTGCACAAACATTATTGGCGTATCAATATACCTAAGGTGTTGTTGCCAAAATGACAAAAGTTTTATGCGTGGGAAAATCCGAAGTGGACGCATGAAATAAACATATAGCTTACGTAGAGATTATACGTCATCAATTCCATCACCGTCTGCTGACGCTGAATAATGGGAATATTTTCTGCCTCAGGGCAAAACAAAACGTACTGGTAGCAGCGATGTGTGAACAGAAAAAAAAAAATTATTAGGAGTACGCCAGCAACGAACCATCTTAGCCCGACCTCTCTCACCACCCATCTTCTTTTCTATTCACGAAACTGCAGGCCCCATAGGCACGAATCTGACGAATTCAGCTGCAAGTGTTTGTTGCTTATTGACAGCAGAGTACAGGGCTTCTAGTAAAGAGCACTAGCTGGCGGTTTCAAACACGTTAGGCAAAGGTCACCCACAAGACAACCCTGTTCAGAACCTGTAATTGTCTCTTGCTGTCTTTTTTTTTTTTTTCCATCCTTTACTGCGTCAGCTGTTTTGTTTAATTGTTTAAGTAGGTAGATAAGTGTCTATGAATGCGCACGCGTGTACAATGCGCGCTAATGTGTGTGTGTGGTGTGTAAGTGTGAAACTGTGTGCAGGTGCTTGTGTTGATCCATCCTCCACCCCCCCCCCCCCCCCCCCACTTCATTTTAGTCAGAAGATCATGCTTTCCATCTGATGAAATTCATGGAAGGAGCGGCAAGATAGCCACATGCCCAGAGATTCTAGCCATGGATGGATCTTGTACGAAAGAAAATTAAAAGAACTTTTTGTAACCCATGAAATACTTTCCACTGCAGAGTGCCTTTATGATCAGGAAAGGTAGATTGCCTCCCTTGTTTTTTTCTCATGCTTTCTTTCTTTCTTATTATTTTCGTTATTATCATTATTATTGTTATTAGTAGTAGCAGTAGTAGTAGAAGTATCATTACTTTCATTGTTATTACTGTCATTGCTTACTTTCTTCTTTCTCACTTTCTTTTTTTTTTGCTGTCCGTATTTTTTCCTGTTGTTTCGCCTGCGTAGAAAGTAGAATCATTTCTTGAAGTGTCATAATGCGAAAATGCAAAGCATTATGAATGCAATGCTTTGTGTGCAGTGCATTGCAGTACACTGCAAAACAGTAGTTAAAAAGTTTAATATGATATTATGCATTGCAGAATATATAGTGATGTCAGGTATATTTGTAGAGATTTTCAATATCTCTAAAAGCATCACAGTACGTACCAAAGTACACACTCGGACAATTTTCATTCAGACATCACACTCACCGCTCCGACACGTCTCTAAACTATACTACGTGCCATACAGCAACATAGAACGGCACACAACACCCTGTCACAGCACAGCTCTTCAATATCACACTACACCACATCAAACCAATCCACACAACCTTACACCTAACAACACCACACCACTCTGCCCTACATCCATTTAAAGCATACCACGCCATTCCGTACCACATCACTCCATTTCACGACACACACCTTCCATACCGCAGTACATCACCCACAACACACACTGCTGCGTACCACTTCACTCCACGTCGTACCACATGACAGCACATCATACCACATGACGTCATTAAATACCACACCATTCCATATCACACCACACCATTGCATACCACCTCACATCATTTCATGCCTCACATCTTTCCATACTGCAGCATATTATTCCATACCAACAATTCCATACCGCTCCACTTTGCTCCACTCCACACCACACCACACCACACTACACACACCACACCACACCACACCACTCCACACCCATACCTCATGACATTATTAAATTCCACACCACACCACATCAGTCCAAACCATACCACATGACGTTATTAAATTCCACACCTCACCACATCAGTCCACACCATACCACATGACATTATTAAATTTCACACCACACCATACCACTCCACTCCATACCACGTGACATTAAATTCCACTCCACACCACAGCAATACACACCATACCATATGACATTAGATTCCATTCCACACCACACCACACCAAATTAACACCACACCACACCACACCAATCCACACCATACCACATGACATTGAATTCCACACCACACCACACCAATCCCCACCATACCACATGGCATTATTGAATTCCACACCACACCACAACCAATCCACACCATACCACATGACGTTATTAAATTCCACACCACACCATACCACACCACACCACACACCACACCACATTACAGCACACTACACCATTCCACACCACACCACATCACTCCACTCAGTTCTCTCTATACCGCATTAAATGTACAGCTGTAACAGATCACACCACACTCTTCCAATCGTCACCACACCTGTCACTTACCTCACCATACAACTGCACTCTGCATCTCACTACTACACTGCAACACACTATTACATACCCCACCATACCATACCATACCACCACCACCATACCACATCATATCCATGGCATACCACACCACTCCATACCACACCATTACATGCCATGCCATGACCGCACCACCTCATGCCATGCCATATTACTCCACACCACTAAACTGTATACAACACCACGCTAGTGCACA
>JADBJO010004322.1:72500-142500 GCA_016801955.1 Conus betulinus | reverse complement strand
GTGCCTTTTAGCTGTCATTAGAAGCCATTCCACGTATCATTAAACTGTGTCCTTCTCATGCCTGGCTGATCTGAATGCGCATACTGTAATTGTTAGGGGTTTGACTATCGACAATGCACATCCTTTACAATATGATAAGGTCTGATTTTCAACATTCTTCTTTCTCTCGTTTGAAATACATTATACAATAAAGATATGCCCTTAAGTAACTACGCAATGACTATGGTTCAACGTTAGTTTCCTCTTGAATTTTCTTATTAATGCCAGCTAATGTAGGGAACTTCAGACTTTAAATTCTGTCAACATTCGACCTGCCATTTAGAGATTTTACCTTTTCACTGCAAAGTACTCTTAGGGGAGGGGAGGTAGAGGGATAAGAGAAGGGCTGGGGTTGAGCAAGGTAGGAGAAGGATATGCACCTTTTGAGGCACACAACGGACCATACTGTATCTCTGTCATTGGCTGTCTATTGATCCACCAATCCCAACCTGACCTACTTCTCTGAGCCCTCGTCAAGTCACGCTGCTCGAAGCACGAAGGAGAGACAGAGCGAGAGAGAAAGAGAAAGAACAACCTGAACCAAAACAAACAAACGAAACAAAGCAAAAAAGACACGCCGAGGAAATTCAAGACCTGTTAATTGTTTTTGCGATCGTTTTTAAGTTCCGGTGACAGTGTACCGGCTTCGTTTGAAAGGAGAGGATGGAACGTGGGCGGGAAGATTATGGCTCGGGTCAGGAACAGCGGGAGGGATGGGAATGCGACATGGAGTCTGTGCGAGAGCTGGAAGAAAGGGGTAAGGGAGTAGGAGGGCGGAGGACACCAGAAATGGAGACGAGAGGTGTTTTATGTCAGGGATGTGGGCGCGCGCGCGCGCGCGTGTGTGTGTGTTTTGCATATATGGGTGTGCTTGTGTGTGAGAGAATGCGTGCGCGCGCGCCTGCGCGTGTGTATGGCTTGTACTCGTGTGTGTGTGGTGCAGCTGGTGGAAGGAGAATTGAAAATCTATGTTTCTGTACAGACGATGAAATCTCTCTCTTCTCTCTCTCTCTCTCTCTCTCTCTCTCTCTCTCTCTCTCTCTCTCTCTTGTTTTCTTGGTTGTTAACGTCACCCTTTTTGTATAATGGGAGAGCTATAGATTCGGCCCATCTTTCAGGAAATGCGCCCTTGTCCAACACAGGCTTAAAAAATTGCTGAAAAGTTATTCACCAGATCGGATTTGCCTGCATTTTCTACTATTTCGCCAATGATTCCATCTGGACCTGTAGCTTTCCGATTTCACATTTTAGTAAAACAAAAATGATCTCTTCTTTCGATATGGGGCCATTTAAATTATTGTAATTATCATCATCGTCATCACTGTCATCCCCCTTGTCCTACGTCGTTATCAATGCTATCATTTCTTTCAAGCAATTTTCGAAAGTGGTGAAACAAGTTTTCTAGACTAATTAATATTTGTCTAAATTGAAAGTTATATGTAGCTATTATTGATTTTGAAAAGGTTTTTGACCCTGTCAACAGAAGTGTAGTGCGGCCAATTTAGGTTAAGCAATAATCCGGGGTAAATCATAGAAATATATCTTAAATATGTATGACTGTAAACGCGAGAGTGAGATGCGGATCATCTCTAACTGACTACATAAAACTGTATCCTGGGAGTTAAACAAGGATAAGTCTGTGGTCCCCCGTTTTTTTTTTCTATGTGTATTAATAGATTAACTTTATAAGTATTAAGACGATAAGAACGGAGCTCAGTTTGTAAACGATGCTTTGTAGATTTTTTTTTTATCCGGCTCATAGCTGACGACGTTGTATTAATATCGGAAACGATAGTTGGTCTACAAAATCAGTTGAACAGTTTAGAGAGCTTCTTCATTTCCCATAGAAGGTAAACATGGCAACACGGAATGTCATAGTGTTTAGGAACGGTGGACATCTTGCTATGTTTAAGCTTCAGTTTTGCTTGCAAAGATCTTATAAGCAGAGCTAAACATTGCTTACTTTGTAACCTAAAGAATCTGCATATACTCAATAATGAGTCACATTGTTCTAAAGTTGTTCGATTCTCAGATTTATTCCATGGTGCAATACGGAGCTGAATTATGGGGTCTCGATTCTGCTTCAATGCAAATTGAGAAGATTCCCATTATGCATTGAAAAAAACATTCTTGGTGTTTCAATCCAAATACCACGTAACTTGATTATGGGGATACCAATAGATATCCAGTTCATTTAGTTTCCGTTGTAAAGTGTATTCGGTACTGTATGAACATAACTTGAAAGGCACCAAATAGATTACCGCATGAAGCGTGCAAAATACTACTACAGCTAGATGCTTGGGGTAAGAGTAACTGGGTTTCAAAAAAAAAAAATCAAAATTATATACGAATTTGGTTTTGGCTTTGTGTGGGAGAATCGGGGTGTACACGACAAAGATATTCTTATTCTTATGTCTCGGCAAAGGTTAAAGGATTGTAACTGGCAGAGATGGAACAGGTGTATCGAAGATAGTCACTGATCTGATATTTATTGAGTGTTAAATCCTGCTCAGTTTTCCAAAGTCCTTGTCCATACAGATTAAGAGACATGGTAAACACATTGTCACAAAATTCAGATTTACCGTATCAGAGATTTGTGTACATTCTAACCGTTACATGCCTGTAAATAATCCTAATTTGACATGTCCGTTCTGTCATGAAGATGATGAGTATGAAATTTATTTTGTCCTTTCTTGTCCTGAACTACAAACTGTAAGAGAGCAATTAATTCCTCTTAAGTTCCTAAGAAGAGCTTGTTTCTTCAAACGGATTATGTTAACTGCATCATCGAATGAGAAACTATGAAACAGTTCTCTTTATATTTGTTATATAAATAATTCAGAATGCGAATTGATGCGTCGAGATGTAAAAAAGATGTTTGAAGCTATAGTTAGATATCTTTATATTAACCGACTGCGCGGTTTTGTTATTCATTTTCCCCACTTCAAAGCGGCTATGGCCTTCATGAAAGCGGCTATGGCCTTCATGAATACACATCTGCGCATCTGCGTCTCTCTCTCTCTCTCTCTCTCTCTCTCTCTCCTCTCTCTCTCTCTCTCTCTCTCTCTCTCTCTCTCTCTCTTCTCTCTCTCTCTCTTCTCATATCTCTCTCTCTCATTTCTCTCTCTCTTCACATTTGTCTCTCCCTCTCCCTTCATGTTTCTCCTTTTGAATCTGACTTTAACATTGTCGTCGAAGACCAAGCTCATAAGATTGCAACGCGAAGCTAGTTTTCCTTGTTCAAAGATATTTTCAAAAAAGACCATTCTCAAACTGCCAGACCTCACCAAGCTCTAAGAAACTAGACTCCGTTTCTCTCGTTGACTCTCTGCATAACTGTAGGCCTGCGTGTCTCTCGTCCCTCTCTCTCTCTCTCAAGTCCCATACCTCTCTCCTCAATCCTCTTCTCCTCTCTCTCTCTCTCTCAGTAGGCTCTCTCTCTCTCTCTCTCTCTCTCTCTCTCCGTCTCTCTCTCTTTCTCTCTCTCTCTCTCTCTTTTCTATCTTCCTTTCATTTTTGTCTCTCTCTCTCTCTTTCTCTCTCTCTCTCTCTCACATATCTTCAGAATTTTGTAGAATGATTCATGTTTCTTTATCTGATTTTAACATTGTCGTCGAAGACCAAGCTCATAAGATTGCAACGAAAGCTAGTGCAAAAGGCGATGTTCAAAGTAAAGAAGTCATTCTCAAACTGCCAGACCTGAAACCGACTAGACGTCTGCATAACACAGTAGGCCTATTAGCTGCCTGTACATCAGGTTTATTTTTGTATCTATGTTTACTTCTTTTTTTTTCCCCCGTTCAGGAGTCACCGAGTCAACGACCGCCATGGGTCACAGAGAGGACACTGTCAACCCATTCAAACGTTATTCTGTTGTAGTTTTTATAGGATGTGTTTGTTTTCCTTTCAGTAGCAGCACTGCACGTGAGTTCCACGGAGAGACTAGTATTGCTGACTTCATCGTGGAAAAAAAAATGTTTGATAGCATACAGCAGAAATGTGAGCAACTTTTGCAGTCATGGTGTGAGCTGTGTTCCAGGCGGCAGAAGTGTTAGCAGAGCATCACATATTGGAGGGAAGCTCTTCACATAGAAAATCCTCTCTCTCTCTCTCTCTCTCTCTCTCTCTCTCTCTCTCTCTCTCTCTCTCTCTGTGCCCCCCCCCCCCCCCACTACACACACACACACACACACACACGCAAGCACGCACGCACGCACGCATTCACGCACGCACGCACACACACACACACACACATACACACACACACGCGCGCGCGCGCGCGCGCGCACACACACACACACACACGCACGCGCGCACACACACACACACACACACACACACACACACACACACACACACACACACACACACACACACACACATATACAGAGGAATAAGCGCATGACCTAAACGACACTGTCAGTAATTTTCTGAGTGTATCCCAAATAATCTTTCACCATCATGACTGGTCAAACACTGTTAATAATACTAATAGAAAAAAAAAAAAACTACTAAAATTCATCAGCGCGCATACTAACTCTGATAGTCTGACCAGCGCGTCAGGCTAAAGCCTTGTGTAGGCTTCGGCTGCGTCTTTTCCAAAAATTCGCGCTGTCCCAGTTCTATCCTCACAATTTCTTCATTCAGCCATGTATTTACCTGTAACCTCAGCGCACGCGGGCCTCATGGCTTGTCGGACGCGGTGTAGCGCATGTGGACTAGCCCGCTCGCAGTTGCGCTTCTATAGACTGCACAAGACCATTGACCAAATTGAACGTGATTACTAACGTTTCCAATTGGTGAGCAAGTGTTCCAATCAACTGATTGGTCAGACTTTTTTTTTTTCTCTTGACATTTGTTCCGTAGGGTGGGTGACTGATGATCATATCATTGATTGTGGGGAAAGACAAAATCACCAGACATTGATTGTATGGTCCGAGGCTTTGAAGATGTTTCCAAGAGAGATGAGATCGATAGGGTTTACATGAGGGCATGAGACAAATGGGCTGGACCTCTAGGCATGCCACGTGCACACGCGTGCGTGCACACACACTCACACACACATACACACGCGCGCGCACGCATGCACACGCATGCACGCGCGCACAGACAGACAGACACACACACACACACACACACACACACACACACACACTTGTCCTTTTCTACAAGCCCCATCACACTTAACGACTGTTCCCACAGACAGGCATGTTGCGGCACAGCACAATAATCTTCTCGTTATCAACCTTTACAATTCCCAGTCCTCAAAACAACTGCTCCAACGGATGCTGTGGGACGCGGGCACAACATTCTTCTTCCTCTTACAGCATCACACCAAACTACTGTTCCAAAACGTGTCATGTGACAGGGTCACACCATTGTCGTTGTTTCTAACAACACCTACCCACCCACCACCCGACAAATGTTCCAACAGGGGTGATCGGATGCTGCCGCGATTTGGTTCGTTTGGCTCTCCTTGTTCTTTCATCCATACATCATCAACCAATCACTGCTCCTCTTTCAGCTCTTCTTGTGCTTGACTACACAATCTTCGTCAGCCAGTCACTGTTCATCTTTCGGTTCTTTGGTTTGCCTACAAACGTTGTCAGCCAATTTCCATTCCACTTTTGCGTTTTCTTGTTCTGACTGACCTACACACTTCATCAGCCAACCGCCGTTTCTCTTTCAGCTCTTCTTGTTGCTTACAAACGTTATCAGCCAACCACTGTTCCTCTTTCGGCTTTTATTGTTCTGCCTACAAACTATTAAAAAAAAAGACTTCTCACTGTCCCTCTTTCGGCAATTTGCCCTCAAACTGCATCAGCCAACCATTGATTGTCTTTTGGCTCTTCTTTTTGGCTACAACCTTCAGCAGCCACCAGCTTCTCTTTCGGTTCCTGAGTGTTCTCGCCCTCAAACTTCATCAACCAACCAATGCTCGTCTGTGTTTGCTCCTTTTTTTTTTTTTTTTTTCTTTTTTTGCTACAAACCTCATCAGCCAACCACTGTTCATCTATCGGCTGTTTTTGTTTTTGACTTCAAACTTCATCAACCAATCACTGTTCCTCTTTCAGCTCTCTTTTACGCCTTCTGATTTCATCAACCAACTGCAGTTCCTCTTTTGGCTATCCTTTTTGCTTTCAAATTTCATCGACCAACATCTGTTCCTCCTTCAGCTTTCCTTTTCGCGTACAAACTTCATCAACGAAAACACACTCCTCCACACACACACAATCACACACACACACACACACACACACACACACACACACACACACACACACACACACACACCTCCTTCCTTCGTCTCTCTGTGTTCTTGCCGTCAAACTTCGTTCGTCAAACACTGTTCCTCTTTTGGCTGTTCTTGCCTACAGACTTCATCAACCAGCCACTGTTCCTCTTTCGGCTGCCCGTGTTCTTGCCTTCAAACTTCATCAACCAACCATTGTTCCTCTTTCGGCTCTTCGTTCTCTTCAAACTTCATCAACCAACCGTTCCTTTTCGCTGTCCGTGTTCTTGCCTTTAAACTTCATCAACCAACCATTGTTCCTCTTTTCGGCTCTTCTAGTTCTTGCCTTGCCTTCAAACTTCATCAACCAACCGTTTTTCCCTCTTTCAGCTCTCTCTCCTTTTTTGCCAGTAATCTTTATCAACCACTGTTCCTCTTTCGGCTGTTCGTGTTCTTGCCTTTAAACTTCATCAGCCAACTACTGCTGTTCCAGGTGTGGTGCGACGCGGCCACTCAGATCTTCTACTCGCTGAGCGCCTGCACAGGCGGCCTGATTGCCATGAGCAGCTTCAACAAGTTCTCCAACAACTGCTACCGTGACGCCCTCATCGTCTCCATCCTCAACTGCTCCACCTCCATCTACGCCGGCTTCGTCATCTTCTCCATCTTGGGGTTCATGGCGCACGAGAAAGGCGTGTCGGTGGCCCAGGTGGGCTAAACATGGTCAGTGAGTCTGAGAGAGAGAGAGAGAGAGAGAGAGAGAGAGAGAGGGGACTGGGAGAGGGTGGACTGGGAGACAGCAGTGTGTGTGTGTGTGTGTGTGTGTGTGTGTGTGTGTGTGTGTGTGTGTGTGAGAGAGAGAGGGGGGGGGAGAGAGAGAGCTACATATGTGTGTTGGGAGAGAGAGAGATAAGAGAGAGTGTGTGTGTTTTAGTGTGTTGAAAGAGATAAAGTGTGTGTGTGTGTCTGTGTTTGAGTAGATGCGTTACAGTGAAAGAGGGACGGAGGAGGTTGTTCACGAGAGAGACAGGAAGAATATGTAAAAAAAAAATGTAATTAATATGTGTGCGTGTATGTGTGTACGCGCGCTGGTGCATGTATATGTGCGTGCGCGCGCGCGCGTGCGCGCGTGTGTGTGTGTGTGTGTGTGTGTGTGTGTGTGTGTGTGTGTGTGCAGGTCCAGGTTTAGCCTTTGAGGTGTACCCAGAAGCACTGTCCCAGATGCCGGTACCTCCACTGTGGTCCGTTTTCTTCTTCCTCATGATGGCAACACTGGGTTTCGGGTCGCAGGTATGTCTTTTGGCGTAGAGGGCTTAATTACCTCCCTTTGCGGGTAGTGCCTGCAAACGTCCGTGATTGTACTATTTTCGGTCCTGGCTGTAGATTTTCGAGTGCATTATTCATTTGGCCTGGCGGGGTCGGTAAGCTCCATTGGAGGTAACACTGCATAATTTTCACGGGCTTTTAATTAAGGTCGCACACGTACCCACTGCCCTCGATCCAACTTGGTCTCCATAGACGGAGGGTGGAAGTTTCAAGAGTGATGTAGTAACTACTCAGTTCACACAATGGTCAGACAATGGAGGGTGGAAGTTTCAAGAGCGATATAGTAACTACTCAGTTCAACCATGGTCAGACAAATGAGGGTGATGAGTGATGAAGTAACTACTCAGTTCGCACAATGGTCAGACAGTTTTGTTGTGTGTTTGTTCTGTTTCAAAAGAATCCACTCTGTAAATATTCAGTGATATATCAAGGCAGAATGAAACAGCGTACATATTCGGTGATTCGGGACTGACAGAATACGAATATAAGTATTATATTTTCCGTGTAGTACTGCACATCAAGATGTGGGTAAGGATTCAAGCTTAAACCACACATTTACCATGCAAAAATGATACTTCTAGATGAATGTAAAACGATTTTGGGACTTTTGTGTCTTCTATAGCATTCACTAGGGAGATGTAAAACCGAACAGATTTAAATAAAAAGTTTTTGGAACATTTTCTAGACTGTTTTTGAAGCCAACATTTTCGTACTGAGAGAAAACCTTGGAATCGTTTCCGTGCCAATATTTTCCTGATGAGAGTAAACAAAATATAGCTGAGCCACTGTATTATGATAATGTTTTCCAGTTGATCAAAAACAGAATTTTTTTCCGTGTCAGTGTTTTTTCCATGGAGAGAAAAGAGTAGAAGAAGTACCATGCATGCGTGTGCACATTTCCTTTCGGTTTATAAATAAATCTTGTATTCTAGACCTGTTCACAACTTAGGGGTGTCACATGAACGAGAAAGAAAAAACACTTTTAAATGGTCTAGGAAGGAAAAAGAAAAAGAAAACTAAACAAACAATCAACAGATGCAGTAAATCAAAGTGTACGCAATCCAGTAGGCACAAGCATAAATAAGGGAAGGGTTGATGGACGAGTAACAGAACCGGCTAGATTGTCATGAATAGTCCATCCAACAGCGTGTAAGTTTATAATTTCGTGGCAGAAAACGTCTTTCATAGAAGCATTTACTTGTTGTTTGCAGACAACATGCATACTTTCCTTTGTCTCTGTTTCTTACTCAACAGTTCTCTTTATTATTACTTTTTAACCCAAGACCATGCTGTTTTTAGATGGTACTTGGTTCAGTTCAGGAAAACTTAACACGGTAGAAGGAGAGGGTTGGATTCGTCTTTCACATGCCGCTGAACCCTCGATTCGAGAGAACCCTCTAACACTTCAGTGCCCCCGCGGCCATTTGACCGAGACTTTGCCCTAAAGCACAATTCTAATTGTTTGTTTAAGACGTTCCACGACAACTCGTCCAGTGCAGATTGCCAGACATTGTTGTGTTTACAACCAGAGAATGTGTGTGTGTGTGTGTGTGTGTGTGTGTGTGTGTGTGTGTGTGTGTGTGTGCGTGCATGTGTGTGCGTGTGTGTGTGTGTGTGTGTGTGTGTGTGTGTGTGTGTGTGTGTGTGTGTGGTGTGGTGGTGGTGGTGTGTGTGTGTGTGTGTGTGTGTGTGTGTGTGTGTGTGTGAGTGCGCGCGTGCGCGCGCGTATGTGTGTGTGTATATGTGTGTGTGTGTGTGTGTGTGTGTGTGTGTGTGTGTGTGTGCAGTGTGTGTGCAGTTCTCCATCGTGGAGTGTGTGATGAGCGCCCTGATCGACGAGTTTCACCGTCACATCAACACCAAGAGGAAGATCCTCTACTTCCGTATCGCTGTGGTCCTCTCTTCCTCCTGCCTCCTGGGTCTTCCCATGGTGTGCAGTGTAAGTAATTGAGGGCGTGGAGAGCTGGGGTCACTCAGTCATTGAGGGTGTGGAGAGCTGGGGTCACTCAGTCATTGAGGGCGTAGAGAGCTGGGGTCACTCAGTCATTGAGGGCGTAGAGAGCTGGGGTCACTCAGTCATTGAGGGCGTAGAGAGCTGGGGTCACTCAGTCATTGAGGGCGTAGAGAGCTGGGGTCACTCAGTCATTGAGGGCGTGGAGGGTTGGGATCACTCAGTGATTGAGGGCGTGGAGGGCTGGGATCACTCAGTGATTGAGGGCGTGGAGGGCTGGGGTCATTCAGTGATTGAGGGCGTGGAGGGCTGGGGTCACTCAGTCATTGAGGGTATGGAGAGCTGGGTAGCTCAGTGATTGAGGGCGTGGAGAGCTGGGATCACTCAGTCATTGAGGGCGTGGAGAGCTGGGGTCACTCAGTCATTAAGGGCGTGGAGAGCTGGTGTCACTCCGTGATTGAGGGCTTGGAGAGCTGGTGTCACTCAGTGATTAAGGGCGTGGAGAGCTGGGATCACTCAGTCATTGAGGGCGTGGAGGGCTGGGGTCATTCAGTGATTAAGGGCGTGGAGAGCTGAGATCACTCAGTGATTGAGGGCGTGGAGGGCTGGGGTCATTCAGTGATTAAGGGCGTGGAGAGCCGGGGTCACTCAGTCATTGAGGGCGTGGAGAGCTGGGTCACTCAGTCATTGAGGGTATGGAGAGCTGGGGTCACTCAGTCATTGAGGGCATGGACAACTGGGATTACGGGATTTATAAGGATATCTGGACTCGCACCCACTGATTGTGTAAACAGATGGAGACACAATCACTGATTGCTCAGGTAGCAAGAGTCACAGCCATTGCCTGTGTGACCAGGTGGAGACAATCACTGACTGTATAGGTGGCTGAAGACACAATCACTGACGGTATAAATAGCTGGATTCACAGTCACTGATTGTATAAACAGCTGGGGGTCATGGTTATTGACGGTATAAACAGTAGCAGTAGAAGAGCCATCTTACGTCTTTTCACAAAATTTTGTGAAATTAGACGAACGGTATAAATAGCTTTGTCACAGTTGCATACTATATGAATAGCCTGGCTTAAATTTACTGACTATATTAACAGCTTGAGTGATTGTTACTGACTATAAGGATAAATTTGAACAGTTATTGATAACGCACCGTCCAAAAAATGTAGACAAACGAATCACAAGACAAAACACGACGCGCTTCGACCTCCTAGGTCTTCTTCAGGCAAGGAACACAACACTCAGGACAACGAAAATGAACAAGCGATTGGATGAAGAGTGATTGCTCGTTCATTTTTGTTGTCCCTGAGTGCTGTGTTTCTTGCCTGAAGAAGAACCCAGAGGTCAAAACGCGTCGTGTTTTGTCTTGTGATTCGTTTGTGTACTCTTTTTTTTTTTGGCGGTGCGTTATCAGCAACTTTTCAAATTTGTTTAGATTTCTGCTTGCAGTCCGCCACACTTTGCCTCTGGACTATATGCCTTGGTCAGTGTTACCGACGGTATAAACAGCTTGGGTCACAGCTTCTGACTATAATGAATAGCCTGGCTAACAGTGACTGGCTGTATGGATAGTTAGGGTCATGCATAGCTGGTATCACAAAGTTACAAGCCGCATGGATAACTGTGATCACCAAGTTACTTAATCACAGATGAAGCGGACGATCGAAGAACCGATGAGCGAACATCTTAATCTGTTTGTGTTTCAAGGAATCGGAAAATGGAAGTAAAGTATCAAAAAAGAAAATAGTTGAGTATAATAATTATGTTCATGTGTGTCTGCAGGCATTTTATTTATAGAATGTGTATGCATGTGTACGTAATTGAATTCAACGCTTGCGCGTGCGTGCTCTGTGTGTGTGTGTGTGTGTGTGTGTGTGTGTGTGTGTGTGTCTGTGCTTAATCTTGTTTGTTTGTGTGGGCGGTGCAGGGGGGTATATCTACTTGCTAAACCTGGTGGACTTCAGCGTGGGTGGCTTCCCCTTGCTGTTTGTGTGGGACTAATTGAGCTCATCGCCATCAACTGGGTCTATGGTGAGTCCCTCCCAAAACTTTGTCACATTGTAATCTTACACGTTCCACATAACCAGAAAAATACTGTATCCATGTCATTTGAAGCAGGTGCTCAAACACTGTTGTTTGAGGAACGCAGCAATAAGTTACACCTCGAGCATGATGTTTGAAGCAGGACAGCAAAACCCTGAATCCACACTGTTTGATGTAGTAGAGTAAAACAATAAAAACCATGTTGTTTGAAACAGAATAGCAAGACACTAAATCAGTGTTGTTTGAAGCATGATAGCAAAGCGCTAGATGCATTGTAGTTGAAGCGTGAAGCAAAACACATTAAATTCGTGATGTTTTTTTCAAAAATTAAAAAAACAGTTTCTTTTCTTTTTTTCGCGAACGTAATTTTCAAAATTTCAGTATAGTTTATCATCTGTATTAAATCCATGTTGTTTTTTATGTAAGCAGTCAAACAGCATGCAGTCAGTCTACGTTTTATAAGTAGGAATGAAATCACACACTTTGTAATCTACTGTTGTTTAAAATGGATACCTCATTACTAGATCCACATTGTTTGAAATATGAATGATAACACTATTAATCCATATTATTTTAACTAGGCACAGAAACAGCTTAATCCATGTTATTTGAAAGTCACCAAGACACTTTAAGCCCAGGCTGAAACAGTCTGACCCACAGTAAAATCCATGATGATAATGGGCACCATCACACACGAGTAGTATTTTTTTTGATAGCCACCAGAGGACTACATATGTCATATTGTTTGTATCAGGCACTGAAACGCTATGTACATTCAAGTTGTTCCAAGCAGATTTGAAAACGCTATAGGCCTATGACCCATGTTTTGCAAAATAGACTCCAATAGTCCAAAGCACTCTATAACATACAAGATTGAAATATTCACCAATGATGGAAAGCAAATAGGCTGCAAACGTAATAAACTTCATCCACAATTAATTTTTCTATTCTTCCGTGAACAAAAATTACTGGTGAACTACTGACATTGATTTTACGGATGCAAGCTTTGAATGAAAGTAGTTAAATGACATTTCGATTTATTTTCCACGTAATACTGTAAAGACTTCTGAAGTAACATGCTTACACGCATGACGAAAAAGAGATGACATGTGACTGAAAGTGATGTCATTCTGGCTGCTGATGCAGGTTTCGAAGACTTTTGGAGTGACGTGGTGATGATGGTGGGGGAGAAGCCTAAGATGTACTGGAAGGTGTGTGCTGGGTTGTCCTCTCACCACTCGTCATCGGCGTGAGTGGCGTTCTTCTCTTTAATCTAGTGTCATTACTAGCATCATCTTGATTGTTATCGTCGGTCGAAATTTTCATGGTTATTGTCTTTGTCGATGTAAGTAATACGGTGTATCATGTGTATAACCATCATCATCATCATCATCATCATTTCTCTCTCTCTCTCTCTCTCTCTCTCTCTCTCTCTCTCTCTCATAGCCTCACCATACAGAGAGAGAGAGAGCGAGAGAGAGAGACAGACAGACAGACAGACAAAGAGAGACACAGAGATACATAGGTGTGTGTGTGTGTGTGTGTGTGTGTGTGTGTGTGTGTGTGCGCGCGCGTGTGTGTGTGAAACACGTGTCGAAATGCATAATTAACATCTCTTAGCCACCAGATATTTTTTGAAATACCAGTTCAAGTTGTCAGATACTCTCTCTCTCTCTCTCTCTCTCTCTCTCTCTCTCTCTCTCTCTCTCTCTCTCTCTCTCTCTCTGCAATTTTGTCAGTCTCTTGTTTTAAGGGGTAGGGAAGAGAGAGAGAGAGAGAGAGAGTGTGTGTGTGTGTGTGTGTGTGTGTGTGTGTGTGTGTGTGTGTGTGTGTGTGTGTGACACCATATCTCCAGTTGTATACATATCATTGATCAAAATTATAAAATAAAAACAAGTGTGTGTTATGTGCACGCTTTAAAACCTTCAAGCGTGTGCGTATGCATGTGTGATCGAGCCAAGGCTTCTTAAAAATGTGCATGTGCTTGAAAAACAAGTGTGTTTCACGTCATTAAAGTAAGAGGTAATAATCTTTAGATCAGTGTGCTAGAAGGTTCTCATTTCATATCTGTAATATAGTGACAGACAGATTAAAGGTTTCAGTGTGTGTTATATTTCAGTGTATAATGTATTATTGTTTGCTCATGAATAAATCTCTTTTGTAGGATTTGGCTTTTATAATATTCCTTGAGCATTTTTTTTTTCAGTTTTACTGAATCCTCAAATCCAAAACAAAATCATAAGCAAATTGACTAGCATGAACGAGCGCATATTATATTTTGTGTCATATGTGAGTTTACATGTTTCTGTTTTTCCATGCATGCATTCCTTGACAATGTCTTTCTCTTTCTGCTTATGTCCCGAGCAAAAGCCATTAATTTCCATTTTCATTCCCAGCTCCCTCCCTGTCCTATGCCCTCCCATTTGGAGGCATAGTCCCCCACCCTCCACTCTTCTCTCCTTCCTCTCTATTTGCCATTCACATTGTCTCCCGTCATCTGCCCCCACCCCCTTACCAGTCTGCCTCCATCCATCTCTCTCTCTCTCTCTCTCTCTCTCTCTCTCTCTCTCTCTCTCTCTCTCTCTCTCTCTCCCTCCCCCCACCCTTTTTTTTTTCTTTTCTTCCCATCCTTAACCTTCCAATTCTCATTCCCAGCCATTCCCCTCACACAGCTGTTCCCATACCCATCCATTCTCACTCTTTTCCGTTCTCATTTCGTCTCATTCTCATTTCCCTCCCATTCTCGTTTCCTCCCATTCTCATTTTCCCCGATTCCGACCATCTACGGCAACAGAACAGAGGCCTCTTATGTCTGTCTAATCCCGTGTGGTTCAATATAGCTTTGTGGGAGGGGGTTGGGGGGGGGGGGGGGGAGCTGTCTCCTGCCAACCCCCTTCTCCTTCCATGCTTTCATTTTCCGCTTTCGTCTCCTACCCCGCAAGAGAAATCCCGGCCTCTTATATCCAACCCTGTGATGTTCGATAATGCGTTAAAAAGAGGGGGGTTAATCTTGCCCAGACCTTCACATTTTGCTCCTTTCCATCCCTGCCTCCTTCCGCACCTTCCCTATCGCCGAATTCTGCCCCCCTCCCCCCCCCCACCTCCCTCACCTTCTCGTTCTCCCTTACTCCACTACCCCGCATCTCAACTCGAAACAGATGCTTTAAATTGGAAGTTTGCCAAGTTCTTTGTGACCATCTCTCTTTTCCCACAAGCGCCCCCACTCCATCCTCACACAGACACATGAACACACACACACATACACACACACACGCGCGCGCCCGCGCTCATGCACGCACTCATGCACGCACGCACGCTCTCGCGCGCGCGCGCGCGCGCACACACACACACACACACACACACACACACACACACACACACACACACACACACACACACACCATACCTCCTCCCTTTCCCCTCTCTTATTACCCACTCCTTGTATATTCGCAACTGCAGCAAAAACAATAAGAACACCCCCGCTTTACCCCCCCCCCCCCCCTCCCACACACACACGGGTATCTGTAAAGTGCAGCATTTTTTAGGAGTGGATTTTTTTTCTTGTGGATTTCCACTCTCCCCCCTTCCTCTTCATCCCCCGCCTCTTGCCCCAGAAGTTTTGGAGAGTGTTCAGCAAATGGGGATTCCCTGTTTTAGCTACGATAGTGCTGCATTTGAATGTGGTATGCTTCTCCAGGTCAAAAAGCTATGGTTAGAATGTAAGTTTCTGAACTGATGGATATGCCGATTTACAAAACATAAGCTAAAATATTCCCGGAGGACAAAAAAGAAAACAAATGAAGAAAGTAATCAGTCAGGAAGCTTGCATTACGTTGTATGTCGAAACAGTAAAGTACAAATGACTTCGAACTAATTCCGCTTGCGGTTCTCTTTCACCTTGCACAGATGCAGACAAAGGACATACTGAACAATACAAGGAAGCTCCCATGATGAAAGGATGCTCCGTGCTTTGCCCATACACCCTGACCTAAACCTTACATACACGGACACCTGCAGAAGAAATGGACAAACACAAGTTGACATTTATTAAAAGATTGCACAGCCTTTTGATCTAGAACATTGGAGTTAGATGCATATCATTTTTCTTGTCCACGGAGGGCAGAATTTACTGTCTTTATTTATTGCTTTCACTGTAGTGGCATGGTTAGTCTGTTTGCTAACGGAGATGGCAGTCAGGAGTTCGAAACACTCGGGGTCGGGTTTGAAAACTCTCTCAGCCCAGCCTGCAGTAAGTGGACACCAGATTCGGGCCAGGGAAGATTCTGTCTGCAGAACAAGAGGGATGGGCTCCGCCTGCCAGCAAGTCATGCCAGGTAGACGGTGAACCTTTGACAGTATACTGTCCCTACAGCCATTAAGCTACGGGACATTGACCTAACCATCTAAAATGTTGATGTCTCCCTGCTGCACTCAAGACAAAGGAAAGAAGACAAGCCTTTGAAAATCAGAAATAGTCCCCCTTCACTCAAGTTCTTCGGTCGGATATGTTACAACATGTTTCAGATTCCACGCATCGCAGATTCGATATGCCACAATGTGTTAACCCTAAGACTAACCAACTTCTAACCATGACCCCAATCCTCTTGCTGGATGAAATACTCCCGAAGTTCCTTACACTAACCCTAACCTATTTCTCGCTCCAACCCTACTTCTTGTAATCGTGACTCAGACCCTGAGACTTACTGAACCTAGGACGTATGCACTTGGGACGTTTCAAGCCTGATACGGTATTAAAACTGTGACTTAAATCTTGGGTTTAACCAAACGACCCTCCCCTTCTCCCCCCCCAACTCCCTTCGCTGATGTGCAGGTGACGATCCTCTTCAACATCATCTACTACAAGGAGCCGGACTATGACGGCGTGCCCTTCCCACGATGGGCCCTCATCATTGGCTGGCTGATAGCGCTTTTCCCCCATCATCGTCATCCCCGCCTGGTTCCTACAAGTACTGCACAGAGGGTGGATGGCAGGTGCGTGGGACGATTTCCTTTTGTTCCCGTTTTCCCTCCCCTTCTCGTCTTCCAGCCCTTTTCCGCCATCCCACGTCCCCACTGTTTGTGTAAGATGACCACCTTCTGTTAAAGTGAGAGGTTTTTGGTGGCGATCTACAGAGTTGTGATTGTCTGGCTGTCAGTGACGGGAAGAAGCTGTGATGCGGAAAGGGCGGAGATAACGAACGTGTGAATGTGTGTGTGTGTGTGTGTGTGTATGATTCTGTGTGTGTGTGCATGATTGTGTGTGTGTGCGTTTTATGCGCACGCGCGCGCGCGCGCGTGTGTGTGTGTGTGTGTGTGTGTGTATGTGTGTGTGTGTGTGTGTGTGTGTGAGAGAGAGAGAGAGAGAGAGAGAGAGAGAGAGAGAGAGAATGGAGCATTCTGTCGCCACAGAAATCACATACAACGTTAAACTCTTTCACACAACTAAATGCCCTGAGCTAAACTCAGGTCAGAGCAGAAAAAGGTTATGAATGAAATGTGTGTGTGTGTGTGTGTGTGTGTGTGTGTGTGTGTGTGAGAGAGAGAGAGAGAGAGAGAGAGAGAGAGAGAGAGAGAGAGAGAGAGAGAATCAGAACTGGAGCATTTTGTCGCCACAGAAATCACATGTAGCGTTAAACTCTTTCACACAACTAAATACCCTATACTAAAGTCAGGTCAGAGCAAAAAAAGGTTATGAGAGAAATGTGTGTGTATGTGCGCGCGCGTGCGTGTGTGTGTGTATGTGTGTGTGAGAGAGAGTTAGAGAGAGAGAGAGCGTCACATTTAGAGCATTCTATTGCCAGGAAAATCAGACACAGTGAAAGACTATTTCACACCACTTAGTATTTTATACGCAATGCTTTCGCACAAAAGGTTGTGAAAATGTGTACGAGCTCGTGTGTAAATTTGCCTCTGTGTGTGTGTGTGTGTGTGTGTGTGTGAGAGAGAGAGAGAGAGAGAGAGAGAGAGAGAGAGAGAGAGAGAGCTCATGATTTGTAAACATTAAAGCTCAATAAAGTTCACAGAAATAAGTGCACACAGAAGAAAAGAACACACACACACACACATTCTCTTTGTCTCTGTCTGTCTGTCTGTCTGTCTGTCTGTCTGTCTGTCTGTCTGTCTGTCTCTCTGTCTCTCTCTCTCTCTCTCTCTCTCTCTCTCTCTCTCTCTCTCTCTCTCTCACACACACACACACACACACACACACACACACACACACACATAGAAGCGCGCAAACAGACAGACACACACACACACACATACACGCGCGCACGCACGCACACTCACACACACACACACACACACACACACACACACACACACACACACACACACACACACACAAAACACCGCTTGATTCACAAACCCCGCCTATTTTTTTTTTTCCTCCACCTCCTCCTCCTCCCCCATTTGCCCCACACACAGTTGCTGAAGCTGCGCAGCACGCCTCTGCCTTCCTGGGGCCCCGCGCTGGCCCGACATCGCACGGACCGCTACACAACGTGGACACCCCCATCGAGTCCGGTCCCGAGCCCATCAACATCCGCACCACCACCGACCTGCTGACCGTCCTGAGACCCGAAGAGTTCGCGCGCCTGATGGGAGGCAGCTCCTCCACGCTCAACACAGGCTCCTCGCTGACCATCAACACCAACGTGGGCTCTGCCTATGGCAGCAAGACCAGCGTGTGATCCTCCTGCTGCCTCAGCTGCTGAAGGGAGTCGAGGGGTTCGGTTCCGTGACTGACGTAGGCTGCCGGGGATGATGGGGGGGGGGGGGGGGGGGGGTCGCGTGCATGCTTTCGTTCGATACCTTATGGGTGGTGGGATTGGGTCGGCCAGTCCGTGAATGTGGGGCGTGTGGGCGGGGCCTCTGGGGGTTTTGGCGAGTTTGTTAGCCTTGGAAGTGACAGGCTTGTTGTTTTTTTCTTTTTTTTTTTTTTTTTTTTTTTTTTTTTTTTGACGTGGGCTCAGTTGACCCCACTGGAGGGGGTGGGGTGAGACGTAATAGAGTTATGGATTGGTTGCTGATGTGTCATGTGATGGGTGATCTTTCTGGTATGGGTGAATAGAACGGGTATTAGATCGGACTTGCCTGCTGGTTAGTGGCTTTGATCGAAAGGATTTGGTTGTGCTGGTGTTGGGAATTTTCTTTTTTTTTTTTTTTTTTTTTTTTTTGTGCATGTTATGCGGCCGCATTTGGAAGGGATGAATAGGCCGGATGTTTTGAGATTGGTTATTTTCGTTTCTTTTTTGCATGTAACTTGGATCTGTGGATGACTTCTGCAAGGTTTGGACCGGCTGCTTGCTTGTTCAGGTGTGCGCAACAGCAGGTTACTCACTGCAGACCTTCGGAATTGCTGATCTTTGTCCTCTGGGAAGGTCGAGTCAGAAGAGGGAAATGATGCCCGGGGGCAAACAAATCATTCTTGAATATCTGCTTGGGGTGTCACTGGCCCAGGACACAAGATGAAGGGAGACAAGACAGAAACGGACAGAGTGAAGGACTGAATGCAGCGATACAGCACGGGACTTCGTTCTTAGTCTGAGCGGCTGATGACAGAATGAACGATGCAAAAAGGGGCATGACTGGATGTCCAATAGCCAATCACATCAGTTGTGTCACAGAGTTCCCCCTCCCCTCCCCCTCCCTTCCTGCCCATTTCCCATATCAGTCACAGCTGTTGTCGTCATGGGACCAGTCTGCACATCAGTGGATGCTGTAATGGAGAAGAGGAAGACGGGCAGAACTCATGATGGTGTCACCTATGTCTTAATACAGGTAGGACTGTTATGACAATGAACCTTAGTACAGGTAGGACCGTTATGATGGTGTTATTTTAGTGCAGCTAGGCCTGGCATGACGGTGTTGTCTTGATGCAGATAAGACCGTCATGACATCGTCATCTTCTCTTAGTTCAAACCAGACTACAGTACAGAAAAGATGATCACGACAGTGTCATCTTCGTGCAGGCTCGACTGCCGTGACAGTGTCAACTTTCCTCAGTATAGATGCGGCGACAGTCATGACAATGTCATATTGATACAGGTAGGACAGCCCCACGACAGAGTCATCTGTTCTTAGTACAGATAGTCCTGCCATGAACTGTTGTCACCTCAGTACAGACAGACCTGCTGTGAAATGCCCGTAGTCTGTGACGACAATGTCATTTAAAATACAGACAGGATTGTCATGACAGTATCACCTTAGTCGAGAGAGGCGTCGTAACGGTAGGGCAAAACACAAACATCCAGAACTGAAGGAGTAAGCAACACTTGTTTCACTATTCAATACAGAACGGACAAGTGAATTTGCGACATACTGTCTTTTTTTTAGACGTTGTGAGCAACATACTTGACAAGGGCGCAAAGCAGTACTCTCCAGATCACAGTCAGATCACACGACAAACGAGCTGCCATGACAATAGTATCTTACTGCAGATGGAACTGTTACCATAGTGTCATGTAAGCACAGGTAGACATACCATGACAGCATCACAGGCCTGTCATGTCAGTGTCATCCTGAGTATGGATAAAAAGCTGCCACGACAGTGTCATCTAAGTACAGATAGGCCTGCCGTGACGAAGGTGTCGTACTGCCGATAGGACCGTCCTGAAAAAATCATCTTGCCCAAGTACGGATGACGTTGTCACCTGAATACAGATGAGCCTGTCATGACAGTACTATCTTACTGCAGATACGAATGGTCATCTTTTCCGTGTACAGATAGGCATGCCTTGACATTGCTACCGGCCTGTTATGGTGAAGTCATGTTAATTACGGATAGAACTGTTATGATGGTGTCATCTGAGTACAGTAAGAGCTGTTACGACGGGATCCTCTGATATTAGTGAAGACAGGACTGTCATAGCCATGTGTTTCTTATATCTCCATTACCTTCAAGATGAATGTTTTGTCCCACTGCCAAAGGGGCCAAAAGAAACGGACCATTAGATGAGTATTCATCATCTGTTCATACTGAATGTCTAGTGATAAGAGTTATGAATTCCGTTGATGGTAAAATGTATACATATGTGTTTGATAGCTGGAACTGTATTCACAAAAAAAAAAAAAGTTATCGCATTGCAACATAATGCACCGGATGATGTCCATGATTTGTCACAGTAATGATAGGCCTAATGAGTAGGTGTTTCATTTGTGATGCGTGTAAAAATCCACAAGTTATTGCCGGTTGTGTCTGTAATCCATGAAAAGTATTTCACTGTTGGAGCGAGGCATTGGATGAATTCCATTGTGTATTTTGATCAATGCTTTTGAACGAATGGAAGATCTCTCTTGCTACTGGAAGAATGCCCTTTCAGATACTGTAAGTAACCAAGGCAACAGATTAAATTCGTTGTTCTAGCGCAGTGGAAGAGAATGTTGTCGGTTGTGCATTCGTATTGATGATTATGTGCCACTAGTGTCCCAGGTCTAGTTCGTATTAAGTATTGGAAATATGTCCTGCTCTGTTCTGACCATGCATTGATGATTATTGTATTACAGTTTTGCTTTAACCTATCAATGATTTTATGCCATGTTTTGTATTGTGTGCCAGTGTGAGCATAGATTTTATGCATTTGTTCGTGCACATGCCAGTGTGTTGTGTAATGATAATGTGTGTGTGTGTGTGTGTGTGTGTGAGTGTGTGTGTGTGTGTGTGTGTGTGTGTGTGAGAGAGAGAGAGACCTCTTTGCCCTGCTACGTTTAATTTCCTTCCGTCATATATTTACTTATTCAAAATTAAGAATGGAAATACCTGTACCAATCAATCAGTTCATTTTTTTTTTTTATTCTCCTATAAATAGAAAACTGTATGTCATTAAAGGTATTGTTTTATTGTAGCACTTGTAAGACATCAGTATGTATTCAATACTCTATTATGAGCTGCGTAGCGCCTGTGACATACTCAGTATGTCTACCGTACAGCGTGATGTGTGATGTGTATAGAATCGTCAGTATGTCTGAAATATGTTTAATGTTAGCAACAGTATTTCCAAGTTTTGCATCGTATTATGCAGTTACATTGCATGCTGTATTGTGTCTGACTCCGTGCAGTACGTTTTTGCCACTGTTACCATGCGCATGTAGTCACTGTTCGGTTATCCGGGGGTGGTGGTGGGGGGGGGGGGGGGGGGGGTTCCACGGGAGGTTCCACGCGTATCCTCATTACGGGCGATTACGAGCTCTTTTCAAAGTAGCCCGTCAATATGTTGAGGTACAAAGTGTTCGTAAATTAATGAAAACAGTCTGAGAGGAAATCCAACTTTTTGTGTGCAGCGAGGACTGAAGGGTGCAAGATCGGCAACTTCCCCGACCCCCCCCCCCCCCCCCCCCCCCCCCCAGACGTTGCTTCCATTTCATTTTTACCCACATCAAGCCTATGAAGATAGTTTCGCATACCCGATTTCTCCAAAACTGAAGAAGAGCTGATGAGGCACAGATGATAACTTCCATAAAATGCTGTGGTCCTCTGCGGCCTTCCAAAAGCTAGCGAAGGCTAGGTCTGTACTGTCCACTGTCTGGTGGTGGTGTCCTCCTAGCTCTTCTTCTCTCTTCGTCCTCCTGGCACTTGGCCCCTCAAGATGGCTTTTGCCCGGCCGGCTGATCGTGAGATGTACCTGTGTCCTTTTTATCTTTCCCCACTCGAGTTCTGTCACTCAAACTTACCACACGTAGTCAGCATGCTCTTTCCTTCACGTGGCTGAGATAAGGGGAAATACTGCGTGGAAAATAAGGGAAAACACTTCGTGGAAAAGTAGGCGGAAACTCGGAAACTGATCAGAGACGGAAGAGAGGAAAGGAATCGAGGATGGTTAGTCTGCGTTTCAGCTTACATTGTTTGGATGTGAAGTGCGGTGCTTTTGTTGTTACGGGTATTCTTGGAATGTAAGATCTACAGAAAAATATGTATTTGTACCGACATGATATTTACAAGACTGTTACTAAGCGTACTGTGAATAGCGTGATAGTACAAATCATTTGCAACTGTGATGAAGCTGTACGTGAAGTCAAAGAAAACTGCATCTAGCATCGCCACAGAAAGTAGAGACATCGTTATGGCCAAAACAAGATCAATGAGTTTTTTTTTTTTTCCCTTAATGCGTGTTTTAAAAACTCACCCTAAACGTACACAATTCTTTCATGTGGGTTGGATGTGATTGTGCGGTTCATGTAATTTACCACCACCTGTCACTCATAGTGAAACATTCATTCTTGGAATTTTCGAGAAAAAACATGCCGAATATCCGTATCTCCAGCGAATGCCCTCTGTCATGAGTTTTTGTCATCACATTTGGATCTATTGCAAAACAGTGGGCATCTACCGCCGTCTGATATGTGACCTATGTAATGGATTGGAGGAAAACCTGAAGATGAATACTCCCACTTTGACTTCTGTACTTTAGTTTTTGTTGTTCTTGGTGCATGCTGATTTGAGGGGTATTTATGTTTGTACGTGCACAGAGTTTCGCAGAGACGGAGTCTATTAAAAAAAAAAAAAAAAAAAAAGAAAAAGAAAAAAAAAAAAAAACTTTAGTAAGAGTGCCAGTTTTGAGGTTCAAACTGAAAAAGCCAGCGCGTAAAAAGTTATAGGCCGAGCGGAAATTCTGTGGTGTTCAGTTCAGGCCTAGAAAACTTCCCTCCGATTTTTTTTTTTTCGGTTCCAGGGATTCCACTTTACCGGTTCAGGTCGGAAACCCTGCCCACAAAGTATCTGGAAATCGTTTTTGAATGGAGTCGCTGATAACAGACTAACTGCCTTCAACACAGACCTTTCGAGGGTCCTCTTTCTTTGAAGCTTTGCAAGGAGTCCTCGCATAAACACGACCTACATACTCGCTACGAAAGGGGATCCCTGTTCGCATCGGTAAAAGACGTTTGGCATGATCAGACATGTGTTCTTTTCCGCGCCCTGTAGTTAGTTCGTTGTGTCGGTGGTGGGTAAAATACCTTGACAATATCAGTAGTAAGGTAGCGAGCGAGATAAGAAAAATATTTTTCAGAATTGGAATCGAGTGGCAAAAAAAAGGTTTTGATTTGATGCAAGCAGATCTGATGATCAAGGAATTAAGGATAAATTTGCATTAAGAAGATTGTGTCAATTATTGTCTACTTAGACGTAGCCCACCTCCATCCTGTCCTGTTTCCCCTCTTTTTCCGTTTTAACAAGCATGCAGAAGATTGGTGGAGGGGGGTGCCCTCCTCCTTATAAGTCGTTTTTGACGACCAGTTTTCGCTCTTTTTAGGCCAGGTCACTGAGTGGAGTGGCGCCCCTGCATTAGCCGACTGTTACAGGCTACATACGAGTGGATATATATTGATTTTAATCTTGGGATTTTGACTTTGGAATGCTTTTTAGCCCTTTCAGGGCCTGTGTTGTGGATTAATCATGATTCATTAGGGAAATGTCAGGGTACCTACCATCATACATGAATGGACGTCTGCTAACGTTATTTGACGCGATGACAAGTCTCTGCCTGTGAGATGTCGTTTTCGTTCGCGCACAGTTGTTTTTTTTTTAACCGTCAGCAGGGTGACTCGAAGACAATCATTACAAAACTTAGTGGAAAGATAGAATGTAACCGAAGGACGTACCCCGTATCCAGAATAGCTCAACTGGTATAAGCGCTAGACTCATAATCATGGAACTGCGGCGGGTTCGAATCGTCGGGTTGTTTCGGCAAACGAAAGGAGGGGACACGAGGGGGGGGGGGGGGGGGGGGGGGAGGGGGGAGGGGCTCTTCCTTCGGAGTTAACATTGGGTTGTTTTATGTTTACCGAAAAAAACGAAAAATGAATTTAATCGCAAGTTTTTAGAAAGAAGGCCAAATTAATAGTTGATGTGGATTATACGTATATTTACATAATACGCATTCTCTGTTAAAATCATCAAAGAATGAGCAGAAGTCAAAGTGAATCGGGAGTAAAAAAAATTAGCGACAGCGAGTAACAGTTTTCTAATCGGTTTTAACCAATGTTGCGCAATTCTTCCGGTAAGCGTTTGAATGTGAATTTTTTACAGTTTGTGGATTTTAATTGCCGTTAGAATAGGTGCGTGTTCGATCTTAATAATGTGTGCATCTTCGGCGCTGATCTGGAATAAACGACCAAGATTCCTTTAATAAGATTATTACAAATTCTCCATTGAACATGAACGCTATGTAGTTACAGTTTACTGGTAATTACTGCGTGTGAAGGGATATATTTTCATGCGATATGAACACTTTCAATTGATTATAACATTGAAAGTTTTGCAGTTTCCATATCCTATTAAGCGAAATTACATCCCCCGGACTCAAAAAAAACTAAAAAAAAAAAAAAATTCTGTATGAATTTACTAGCTCACAAAATTTAAAGAAAGAAAAGAAAAATGATAGTCTAATTACACTGACCTTTTTCATTTTAGTATGTAAGAGCAACTATCCTCACCTCCCACACCACCTCTTTTTTTTTCTTTCTTTTTTTTTTGTGACGGAAGACAGAAGGGGTGGGGGGTGAGGACTTGAATTTTGCGTTATCTAGGGCCTACCAGAGATTTGACCAGTTTATTTTGTGATCTGATACTTTTGAAATTCGCACACGCGCGCGAGACAGGTTTCAGATCTCTGGTCACTGATCTGATCCGTCTCACGTTCAAAATACTGAAGAATAGTAACGTGTGGTAGTTGATCTGATGGGTCACACCCGAAAATACCATAGGTTTGTGATCTCTGACTGTTGAGATGACCTGCCAGGCATTCAGATTACCACCGGCTTGTAATCTCTTATCACTGATCTGAACTGTAACACGTTCAAAGCATTATGCCTATGGATTTGTGATGTGTGGTCATTGATCTGAATTGTCCCACACATTAAGCATCACATACTGGCGGCCATTGAAAAGGGCGGTTTTTGTCGGTGGTGTTTTGTTTGTGTGTTGTTTTTTTAACTGATCCGATCTCACCCGTGGCCAATTTGAAATGTTGTCATTGACTGATGTTGTCTAATGTGTGACAGGAAGTTGAGGCTTGGAATGACGGTGGTGATGGTGAAGATTTGTGGCGAGGAAAAAAAAATTCTCTGAGTGATGGGGTGGGGAGACAGATAAAAAGAATCATTGTTTTATGTAATTATGGTCAGATTGAAGATAAACCTGCGGGAAGGAGGCATTTCTTGTTGAGCTAGTAATCGCCAGATGTTTTAACTGTTGTCAAAATATGACGCGTCTGATTTGTCAGACGTACAGCCTGACTAGTGATTCAGTATCCTTTTCAAAGTGCACGAGATAATCGCTATAGGCTGTTGATGTCTTGTTTAGGCACTGCAGTGGATTTGAAGAATATGACTGATTCGTGGATTCTTTCCTTTGTACATCATGAACAAATTCCAATCGATTTCTTGTACATACTGTACACAATTAGCGAATTTTTTTCTTTTTCTTCTTTAAAAAAAATTTTTTTTTTGGCCTTTTTTGTGATGGTGATTATTAGATGCCTTTCTGTAAAACGTTTACATGCAGCGATGTTATGAATGTTCGATAGAGTTTACCATCAGATGCTGTATGTTCTATACGTATGTACTCCATGGAACACCGGGGGACGACGAGTGATATTAACTTGACCAAATAAAACATACTGTGATGACAGTTACGAGTTGCGAGAGACGCGCAGTCTGTGCCTAATCCACTGAAAGAATCTTAGGAAAAATCCAATCTTTCTGTCTTGTATTTCATTCTCTCAGCGGTGATGTTGTGGCCGTAGTTTTCCTGGTTGTGGCAAACGGGACGGAACGATTCTCGTCAACAAACAACATGTATAATGATAATTTACATGGCAAGATTTGGGAAAAGCCGACTGACAAGGTAATTTCAAGTACAACACTGACAATGAGCTTTCACAGAGGTACGCTAATGATGGGAGTAAATTTCTTACCAACTTAAAGATTGAAAGTCGTATCTTGAATGACGGAACGAACTACCGTGTGTGTTCAATCAAATGGAGAGCGATGTTTGTTCTCGTAACTATAAGTGATCTATTTTTCTGTCAACTTTCCGAACGCTGCATATCATCGGCATGTATTACTAGGCAGATGCAATCTACGCTATGATCTGTCTGGAAATAATCATTTTCTAACATTAAAAGCAAAAACCATTTTTTTAAAACATGTTCATACTTCTGTTGATTTGACTTATTATGCGAGAGAACAGTCTAGTTTCCGTGTGCCTCCCTGTGCAAATATCAGACCAGAGACAGTGGCCTTTAGTCGGAGGTATCTATGCTCAAACGTTGGACATCGTTTCTTTCTAACAACATAAGCACATTTGGGAATGCTGTGGTCTTTCAGGTGTCGAGTCTGTGTCTGCTAGACACGACTTGACCGTACCTGTCGCACTGCTGTATGCGACGTGCACTTATTAAATGTGACGTCATTCTTGACCGACCAGCTGTCGAATGCGTGCTGGACCGCGCAGACAACGAGTAGACGTACTGACATATCGTCCATCATCTTCAAAACTTGTTTTGACGTGTGCTTTATATAGGTGCGTCCGTATAAAATCGGTCCAGTCTCAGCGTCTTTACCTTCGCGTTGTTGAATGTGAAGGCGCAGTGCCACTGTGCTGGTGGTACGCATGCCTCGGGGAGTTCTGAGAATGGCCCAACTACAACCACAGTGTGGGTAAAAGATTACCCAACAAGCCTAATTGATTATTTCCTCAAACAATACTGTCTAAAATCATCTGTTGCATTACCCAGATTCTAAATATAAGTTCATGAAATGACTTGTTTTCGAACGATTAGTGAAAAGATTCATTCTTTTCATCGCTCACCCCCCCCCCCCCCCCCCCCCCCCCTCCCCCCCCCCCCGGCTAACTGTTTGCAGCCCACAATTACCGTGTTTAACTCATAAATCATGTTTCCCTGGTATTATGTACATGGGTTACCATCTTCTGCTTCAGTGACGCACACCGGTGTGTGTGTGTGTGTGTGTGTGTGTGTGTGTGTGTGTGTGTGTGTGTGTGTGTGTGTGTGTGTGAGAGAGAGGAGGGGGGGGAGGGAGGGGGGGGGGTGCATTACAGTGAAAATCATTTGACGTTTTACAGATATCCGGTCTCTGTCTACACTGTTTGCCTTACGACACATTTTTCTCTGCCTGCACTTTTGGGGGGATGTTGACAATCGGTGAAACTGCAGAGCTGTGTTGTCGTTTTGTGCTGCATAGGTCAGAGGACGTTGATATTTTAGCTGTTTCGAAGGAACGTCACTTGCGCGTATTGATTGTGTGTGTGTGTGTGTGTGTGCGTGTGTGCGCGTGTGTTTGTGTGTGTGTGTGTGTGTGTGTGTGCGCGTGTCTTTGTGTGTGTGTGTGTGTGTGTGTGTGTGTGTGTGTGTGTGGATACCTAGTGATATTCAGAAGATGTCTTCATAGTTCAATATGCGGTGTGGGGCGTCTGTGCGCGCGCATGTGTGTGTGTGTGTGTGTGTGTGGGGGGGGGGGGGGGGGGGGGGGCGGCTCACATGCCCATTTCTAAGAATCTGCATACTGAAGGGATGAAACTAAATACACAGCGCGTTGTCAGTGTGTGTGTGTGTGCGCGCGCGCGCATGCGTACATGTGTGTGTGTGTGGTGTGTGTGTGTGTGTGATGAGTGCGAGTGGTAGCGCGCGCTCAGCAGTCCTAGCAATGCTTTCAAACCACTGCCTTTTAGCCACGTGTGTCGGCGAGCCGTCCAGTCCGTGACCTGTGTCCGTGTCCTTGTAAACTGACCCATGCATTGGACAGAGGTAATCCCGTTCTAGACAGAGGTCTGTAGATGGCCAAAGAGTATTCAGGCTGAGCTGCCAGCGCTGCTACCCGTCCTTAGAGACGAAAACAAATCTTGGCGTAACACGCTGTACCCAGCAGGAAAAAAACTACACTGAGAAAAAGATATCTGAAGGGATTTCCCTTTGTAAACCCACCAAATATTGCCCTCATGAAAGACAGCTTCTCTGTGTCAAATACTACGGTTGGATTCGTGTTAACTATGAATGTGCTAACTCGTGTGTGTTTGTTCGGTATTCATAGAACGTTAAGCTTTTTTTTTTTTTTCATCAATTAAATCAACTTCCAGGAGCATATTCAGAAGGGGGGAGGGGTGTGTGTCCAGACTCCTCACCCACTCAAAAAATAAATAATTAGGCCTAAATAAATATAAGAAAAAAATAAATAAGCATTTAGACATGCCGAGCAGATAGCAACTATTACCTGCAAGCAGCGACTTCTTTGCGGTGCAAGCTTCGCATCACTTGACAGATCCTAACAAAATCTGGACTTTGACTCCCCGCCCGCCCCTCCTCTTACAAACCTTTCACAACCCCCCTCCCCGCCTTCGCAGCTTGCCGCTCCTCCCACCCGCTTCCAAAAAATACCGCAAGGTTTCTACACTCCAGTGTGGACTCCCTCCCCTTCTCCCCCTCCCTATATACCCCCCTCTCCCCCCCCCCCCCCCCCCCCCCCCCGGCTTACCCTCCAACCTATTAGTACTTGATCGGCCCCTGACTTTGATCCATGACGAAAACACCGCGGAGAGAGAGAGAAGATAAGTTTTTTTGATGGTGAATGGACCGTAGGTCTGTCTTCCAGAGTTGAGCGATTCTGGTGTCATACACACCTTGCAAGGCAGACATGGCAAGACGTACGCGTCCTGTCTGCAGCGCTTTTTGCCCGGTGTTATTACTAACAAGGTAGGGCATCTACCGCTCATTCGCCTTCAACCTTGTTTTCTTCTGTTGGTTCTCTTGCCGTTATGGATCCAAGTTAATTTAATCACAGAAGGAGGATGGGGGGGGGGGGGGGGGGGGGGGGGGCTATGGTTTGTAAGTGCTCAAGTTGGTACATTTATTCTTCGAAAGAACCCTAATGGACCCTAATGTTTGACTGAAAGAAGGGAACGGGGTTTTTGAATAGGGGCGGCCCGTTCAAAACCTCACTGGACAGTAGTGATCGATAGTTTTGGGTTGGCTAGTGTCCATAGCGTGTTACACTGGTAACGTCTTTGTCTGCTTTTATGAGACTGTCGAGCCTCGATCATTGTATGCGTCCAGGTAGTAGAGACTTTCAAAAACTAAGCTTCACTTAATCTGTGGAATTTGCAAGCAAAAATGTGTGGTTTAGATTAGGACAGAAGCTGCTTTTTTCTCGTGCGAGTTCTGTTGTGCAGAGTAGATATATTTCTGCTGGTGTATGTGTATGCGTTGTGTTGTACATTTGTATTGCTGTATGCACATCGTGTTGACCTAAAGATCAGCGCAAAGCTTAAAAGTGCTCCGAGTGTATGCATTTCACGAACAGAAACGTTAAACGAACGCACTGCATTGCGATATTTGGTGAATTCTCCATTGAAAATGTGGTCAACTCTCTGTTTTCCCCATGTGTGAGTCGATGTAAACATTTCGATTAAAAGTGAACATTTTATACAGAATATTGTCAAACCACTGTTGTTGTTGCCCAGTTTTTGTTTGTTTGTATGTTGTTGTCGTTTTCCACTTGTGATAAGAGTAATATTTATGCAAAACACAAGAACACAGTTCTAAAGCCAAAGGGAGGATGAGATAGGTGCTGCTTTCCCTTTTAAAAAAAAAAGAAAATTCATTCGTTTTTAGATCTGATTTTTTTTTAATAGTTGTTGTTCATTGAGGAGTAAAAAATGTATGATTGAATTCATTTGTTTTTAGATCTGATTTTCTTTTTAATGATATGCTGACCAGTGACAGGTAGAACATGTATACCAGCGCGTTCAAAGCTCGAGTCGAACGCGAAGCCCTTTGCAGACAAGCCACACTCTAAAAGACTCAGCAAACAGCACGGCCTTTCGTCACCAAGGCCCGCCCATTCGAGGCACGCACCTGCCGCTCATTGATCCAGCATAAAATGCTGTCGACTCCCAAGAGCTCATTGTCTTGTCTAGACTTCTGCGGCGTAATCTACCGAGAAGTAGTGTGAATAGCGAATAGAATGACTTGTACTCAGAGCGAAACAAACCAACAGAGTAACTCTTGCTCCCATGATAAAACAAACGCATGCCCATGACTCCCAAATGAATGCTGCTTTCGACACTCACTGTGTGCTCTGCCCTGTCATTCCTGCTAGGCGATTGGGTGCCAAAAGCAGCATTCGTTTGGAGTTATGGGCATGTGTTTGTTTGATCATGGAAGCAAGAGTTGTCCTATTTGTCCGTTTTATCATGAGAGCAAGAGTTTACCCTGTTAGTTTCTTATTTACTGTTTACTGTTTCCTGCCTCGTTGGAGATTTCCATTGGTCTCAAGACGTTACTAGCTAAAGTTCATGAAAAAACAAAAAAAACAAAAACGAAATTAAAACAGATTAGTTTTCTTACCGCTAAGCCGTTAAGACAATATCTATCTTGTTTGTGTTGAAGATTGGATGGATTATGAACGAAACTGATATACATCCATCTCTGTCTGTCTTTTGCGTTTCATCTTTTCTTTCTCTTCTTTTTTTTTTTTTTAAAGCTGTTTTGGCCCCATTTTACCCCCCGTATCGCAAAGTATGACGTGCCAGGTTTTTTTTTTTTTTTTTTTTTTTTTTAATCTGACCACGAGTCGGTGAAAATGGAAACGAAAAACACCGTCCTGTATGGACGCTGGCTGGCCATTCTTCAGAGCTTGCTTGCCTGCATGATCTTTTTTTTTTTTTTTTTTTTGTTTTTTAAAAAAAAAAATGTTAGTGGCATTTCGATTTTCGTTTTTACGATTAAAAAAATCTGGGAATGATAAATCAAGGTGAATACCTCGCACTCTTAACACAGTATAGTTTTGTATGCCACCGTGATGTGCTGTCGTGATATGACGTGGTATGCCATTATGATGTCATTAGTTTAGTTATCATGTCATTAAGTGTTTTTGTTTGTTAGTTTTCAAATTTAGCATATAGATAGATGGATGGATAAGGTCTGAACTGTTCGGGACATGCCTTTTATATTTTTGTTTGTTTGCTTGCTTGCTTTTCTTTTCAGCCCTAAAAAGGTTCGGCATAGTCTATAATGATGAAAAACTTGAAATTTGATATACGTTGGTTTTCTTCACGATTGATGTTAAAAACTATAGGGTCGTTCACTTGTTGGACCAAAAATAGCCTCTGATCTGGGCCTCTCAAACAGAGTGATCGTCTGCTCAACAGAAATTGGTTTGTCGTTTCACTGATGGAAAGTGGACGACTGTATCAACAATAAATTATTGGGATATTGGTTTAATATCGTTTTGGTGCTTTTTTTCTTCTTCTTCTTTTTTTTTTTAAGCACGCAGAGGGTTTTATCTGGAAAGGAATTTGGCATCCTATTTATTTCACAATCAGTTCCAAGGTAGAGAATTATAGATTTTGCTTATGTTGTTTGCTTTTGCTAACAGAGAGAGAGAGAGAGAGAGAGTGTGTGTGTGTGTGTGTGTGTGTGTGTGTGTGTGTGTGTGTGTGTGTGTGTGAGGGCATGCGCACGCCCGCGTTACGTGCGCGTGGGTGTGAGTTTGTTATGTTTATCCAGGTGGAACATAACTGTTTTTTTTTGTGCATTCATAATCTTAACGTTGTGAATGATCGTTTTCTGGAGGAATAAATTCATTGATTTATTTCTTGCACTATTTTCCCCCACTTACGATCCGAGTTTTTTTATTTTGATTGAATGTGTGTATCATTAAGGGGCAGAAAACTGGTCAAGAAAACGTGTACTCGGAGGAGGAGATTATAGTTGCCTTTACAGAGATGCATTTGTAACGTTCGCGCGTGCTAAGTGAGGATTTATGACAATTTGTGTTCACGCGTGCTTCAGCTAGTACAGGTTATTTCTTTTCTTTTTTATTTTCACATTGCAGTTGATCATTTTTATAGTGGTTGGATTCATGTCACGACTTTTTAAGTTTAGATCTGCATCAGATCTGCTTTGTTGTAAGTTTGTATTTGTAAGGTATCCTGTTACGGCAGTCTGTGTTTGTGAAGGTCTACTTGTGCAGTGATCAGTAACATTACTTTGTGTTGGTGGTTTTCGTCTTGATGGCGACAGTTTACGAAGCTCCGTTTATCTCTGTCACGTCGAACATGCTCCTCATTTTATTCTGATAATGTCGACGACATGTATAACGTAAATCTGTGTAGTATTTGATTCTAGTTTGCGAAGAGAGGTACTATTTACAGGCCAAAGAAAGATGAGCTAACATATTATACTGGTTGTATAACGTCTTGCCACCGGAACTCTTGTTACTGAATGAAAGGGTTTTGCTGGTACGGGTTGTACTTTTTTTTTTGGGGGGGGGTTTTTGGTCCTTTTTTCCAGCTTAAAGTAATGAGAGTTCACGGAGAGTGTGGCATCGCAGATGTGCAGCTCGTTTGCAGTGTAATGAGATTGTATAGTTTGATGTGTTGTGAGCGTTCTAGTTAGTGTATGTCAAGACTTTATAGCATGCAGAAATTAGAGTATGCCGATCTTTTAGTAGGTACAAGGTATAAAAGATCTTTCTTGTTGGGAAAGGATAGGCAAGGCATCATCATCATCATCATCATCATCATCTCTCTCTCTCTCTCTCTCTCTCTCTCTCTCTCTCTCTCTCTCTCTCCATATTTGGGGTGGTGATGCATTGTCTGCTCATGCCAATCAGTGACGACAACAAGAACAAGAGTTTTTTCCGCATGTAAATACTTATGAATAGATTGGCCTTCACTGTTGTGTCCCTACGTGCATCGTGATACTTCGGTGCCTGTCCTGTCACCGTCCGTGCCCACTCAGTGAAGTCAGGTGGTGCCGCTTATCATGTCTGTCCCACAGAGGTGTGGCTATGTGACACAATACACAGCCAATGGCGTAGTCTTAGCACCGCCCATCCCATCTTCTCCACAGAGGTGTGGCTATAAAATGACACAAATACACAGTCAACAGCTTAATCTTAGCCCCGCCCATCCCGTCTTCTCCACAGAGGTGTGAGTCAAAACGAAGTGACTGAGGGCGGAAAATGAAGCAGATTTTAGAAAGAAAAGGGGTTAGTTACCGCCACAGATACAGATACAGCTGAACAGATTACAGGACAAAAATACAATGCATTTCGACCTCCCGGGTCTTTTTCAGGCAAAAAACAAACAGCAATTAGGACAGTGAATACGAAGAACGAGAAACCACTTATCTTATCCTATTCATTGCAAAAAAAAAAAAGAGAAAAAAAAAAATGGTGTGGGTCGGTACTCACTCAGTGGGGTCAGGTGGTACCACTTATCATGACTGTTCCAGACAGGTGTGGGTATGTGACAGTAATACACAGCCAGTGACGTTGTCTTAGCAACGCTCATCCCGTCTTCCTCACAGAGGTGTGGCTAGGTGACTGAAATACACAGTCAATGGCATACATAATCTTAGCACCGCCCATCCTGTCTTCTCCATAGCTAGGTCACAGAAATACACAGCAATGGCATAATCTTAGCACCGCCCATCCCGTCTTCTCCATAGCTAGATAACAGAAATAGGCTACATAGCCAGTGGCGTTATCTTAGCACCGCCCATCCCGTTTCCTGCACAGAGGCATGGCTAGGTGACAAAAATACGCAGTCAATGGCGATATCTTGGCACTGCCTATCCTGTTTCCTCCACGTACATGTGGCGAGGTGACAGAGATACACAGCCAATGGCGTAATCGTAGCAACATTCATCCCGAATTTTCCACAGAAGTGCGGCTAGGTGACAGAAATACGCAGTCAATGGCATTATCCTAGCAAGCTCATCCAGAATTTTCCACAGAGGTGCGGCTAAGAGACACACGAATACACAGCCAATGGCGTTATCTTATCACCGCATATTCCGCCTGCTTCATACAGGTGTGGGCAGGTGACAAAAATATACAGCCAATGAGTCTTCTCCATAGCTAGGTGACAGAAATGCACACCCAGTGGCATTATCTTAGCGCGCCCATCCCGTCTTCTCTATATAGCTGTGTGGCTAGGTGACACAAATACACAGCCAATGGCATAATCTTAGCACTGCCCATCCCGTCTTCTCTATAGATGTGCGGCTAGATGACAGAAGTGCACAGCCCAGTGTCGTAATCTAAACACTGCCCATCCCGTCTTCTCTGTAGAGATGTGTGCACAAATACGCAGCCAATGGCATAATCTTAGCACCGCCCATCCCGCCTTCTCTTTAGAGGTGAACCTAGGTGACAAGAAATACACACAGCCAATGACGTAATCTTAGCACCGCCCATCCCATCGTCTCTATAGAGGTGTGGCAAGGTGACACAAATACACAGCCAACGGCATTATCAAGTCACTGGCTGGATGCAATCGAAAAAGGCAAACATCTATGATTTTCATATTGAACGATGGTTGATAGCTGAAGTCTGAAATCTTGTAGAAGAGGGAATTTTTAACGTCGATCAGAACGAATGTTCACTGATCCTGTTTTTTGTTGTTTGTTTGTTTTTTCCTTTCGCCATTGAACACCCCTGTGTATACGCATTTCAATGTGTCGTGCATACATGGGTCAGAAAATTTTCGCGTACTGAACGCATCTCCCGTACAAACGCTTCTTTCCGTCAAATATCTAAGACAGTTTTGTCACATAAAATGTACACACCACTGTAACATGACCAGAGAACGTAAAATACCGCTAGATTTTAAATGAATAAGCTTCAGTTTTGACTGGATAAAAAGCTTTTGTGCAGAAAAAAAGGGGGTAGGGGTGGGGGGCATGAAGATAAATCCTTTCGCATTGAGGATTTTACATCACTATAATTCAGGGTCGGATGATTCACGTGAAATGAGAATGTTGTACAGAAAGACAGTGTTCGCGCATTTCGACACCGAAAGTTTGCGCTTTTTTTCACATAACATCGCTCGCTGCTGGCATCATGTTTTAAGGGTTAAAGGCGCCCTCCGCCGAGATGTAGAGTTTCCATGTGAAAGAAATTAACAAGTGACATACCTGTGCTGTTTCTTTCCAAGCAAAAGTGGGAAAAAGTACAGTCAGTTTTACTCCTGTGATGAAATGTGTGTATACATTGATTTAAGAAAAAAAAAAAAAAAAAAAGAAAAAAAGAAAGAAAAAACACACACACACACACTCACACACACACACACACACACACACACACACACACACACACACATCTTATTTGCTGTTGTGCACATATGTGGAAAGCGAGGTAGGCAGGCGAGCTTAGGATTTTCCTTCTAGGGCAAAGTTTGCTTTGTTGATCTTGTGTGCCTTTTATTTGTTTACGTGTGTGATAATCGATCGGCTAGCGTAAGCACATTGCCTTGAGGAGGTAACAGGCTGGGTAGCAAAAGCACATCGCCTTGAATTGTGTGCAGCTGGTTCATCATACGAGGAAAACTGATTGTACTTTGATTTTCTTTTTCTTTTTTTTTTTTTTAAACGACCCCCCCCCCCCCCCCCCCCCCCCCCCCCCCCCCCCCCCCCCCCCCCCCCACCCCCCCCCTGTCCACCCCCCCCCCCTCCCCCCCGTCTGTACGATACCGCCACCCACCCAAAGATTTCCTTTTACGTGTGGAAAAGACTTGGCGTCAAATCCCTTAGACACTCTGTTCAGTACCTTTTAGAACCTATACGGGGTTAGGAAAATGGAGACAATCAAGTGTAACACGGGACTTGGCTTGAATATAATTTATTACAGTGTTTGTCTCATTTCTTACCGAATAAGAGACATGTTGCGGCGTATTCAAGAACATATGTGTACATAAAGTAGGTCTACATCGTAATTAATTTCATTCCCCAGCCCAGATTGTTCGATGTATTGCTCTTCAGTCTTTTTTAAAAATCTGTAACATATAAAGACGGTTGGGATTTTTTGGCCTGTTTTGTTTATCACCATTGCGCTCATCAATGTTAATTGATCGGTGTCTCTTACACTGACAAAGACCCGTTGTGGTCTAAGAATAGGGTTGGATGTCATGTGCTATTGTTAGGGAGTCCAAACATCCTTGTTTTTGTAGATATGAGGCCAGGTTTCAAAATCTTTACATTGTAAAGTGGCGTTTTAAAACCAAGTCATTTCTATCTAAGTTGGGATATCACGTTCGTGTATTTTCATCTGTTCAGTATTACTACTACTACTACTACTACTACTACTACTGATCGTTTGCCGGTCAATTCCCTTAGCTATTAAAAGCGTTAACAAGGTCGAAAATTTTTTTATGCCTTGATGTAGAGTTGAAAGATTTTTTTTTTTCTTTCTTTTTTTTTTTTTTGGAGAGCGCGTATTGTATGTGTAACCCGGTTTTAATTTTTCTGAATATCTTTCACTGATCTATTTTCAGTAGACTTCATGTGTAGTAATATTCATGCATTAATGTCTCAGTTGTTGAAAGTGGCCGTGCATGATGGAATATGTATGCGCGGCTGGTCTGCATACTAGTAAGAAGCACTAACGTTGACTGTGAACAAACTGTTTCACAGTTGTCGGCATATGAGCCAGGTAGATCATTGTGTGTTTCAGAGCCCTTCAACAACAGACAGTGGTGGTGTTGGTTTTTTTCTTTCTTTTTTTTTTTTGTATTTTATTCATTTTATTTTCTCTTTAGTTTTTCGATTGAGATTGATATAATTCATAGTCCAGAAGAAAACAATGTCGGATAGGGGTGAGAGAGAGGTAAAGATATATGTTTTGAATCCATGACTGTGAGAATGAGTGAGAAAGAGAGGGATAGAGACCTTATGAATCCGTGAGAGAGAGGGAGGGAGGGAGAGAGAGAGAGAGAGAGAGAGAGAGAGAGAGAGGAGAGAGAGAGAGAGAGAGAGAGAGAGAGAGAGAGATCTAGATCCAGACAAGAAAAAAAAATGCGGAATTTTTGGATAGTGAAGTTATATCATGGATTCACAATGCAAATGATCATACTTCATGTAGTTTTGAGCATCAATAAAGAATTCTCAATATGTTCACTGCATGTGTCTGCACTTTGTGTGTTCTCTCTCTCTCTCTCTCTCTCTCTCTCTCTCACACACACACACACACACACACACACACACACACTCATTCAAGCACACACACACACACACACACACACACACACACACACACACACACACAATTTAAGACATGGGCGTTTTTTTTTCCCCATTCAAAACAACGCATGGCCCCCAGTCTGTACTTCTCACGCTTCTGCGTCCCTCGTGTAATTTTGTTGGTCTCTCCGATCTTTCTCGTTCTCCACTCTCCCTAAAGTCCGGTTTACACTGGGATTTAAACAAAGAAACGTCCTAGGGTCATGCGCTTATCCACATTTCCTCTACAGCCTACCGCCATGTTCATGCACAATGAATCTTTCTCTCACACACCAGCATGCACAACACACATTTCCTACATAACAGCCAAACAAACAAACCACTTCTCTCGCCAAATTGACATTAACTCTCCAGCAACTTCCGAGGGCACTTTTTTTTACACAGTAATTATCAAACAGAAAGTTAACACCATCGCTGCTCATGCGCATTCAAACAGGCTGACAGGAGCATCAGCACAGTGCGTTTTTCAGTATTGTCAGCTGAACGAAGGAAGGAGAGACCCCTACCAGTCAACTGTCATGGGCTCGGTCTGTTTACCTTTATTGAACAACATCAGCTGATGAGCCCCAATCACCAGACTAGATGCTTCGAAGTCCGGATGGTAATTTGGCCTCCCTTTGACTATTAAAGAAAGGAAAGTACACGTGAAATGAGGCAGGGAACAGTAAACGATCGATAAACAACAAGCAAGTAGGGTAACTCTTGCTCCCACAAAAAAAAAAAAAAAAAAAAAAAAAAAAAAAAAAAAAATGCTGCTTACGACGCGGAATCGCCTAGCAGACGTGACCCAGTTCTTGGATCTATGTGTTCGGTACAGGGTATATGGACAAGCTTGGAACATCATTTTATGGGGATGTTTCCTTGTCTGTTCTGTGTGCTCTGTGCTGTCATGTCTGTTCGAGGGTTGGGTGCCGTAAGCAGCTTTCCTTTGGAGTTATTTTCTTGTTGGAGCAAGAGTTACCCTACTTGTTTGTTATTAAAGAAAGGTTCGTACTAGGGAGTCCTAATCGATGATTACTGTCACTTGACAAATTATGATTACCCGTCAACTTCTAATCCTTTACGCAGTTCAAAGATCCAAACTAGGTGGTGGCCCTACTGCTAATCAGCCAATTACTCACTTCTCCACTACGCTCTGAATACTTGTCGTTTAAAACGCTAAATGCCTTCTATGAGAGATTTCGCTCCCTTGACAATGTCTCGGTGGTTGACAGAGACTGCCATACCTTAAAAAAAGAGAGGCTAGATCGATGTTGAAGCCATCAACAGAAACCATAAAACAAAGAACTCAGAGAAGAATACTGTTCACACTGTAAAATACATCTTTTGATAGTCGGCTTTTAAAGAAAACCCCAGAAGCCTTCATTATTTCCTAAGTAAAACTTTAGAGACAGACCCCAATTCCTATATGGAAAACCCTTCAAGAACATGCAAACATTCGATCATGAAATTTATAAGTAAGAAGATATTCACAGCACGAATAAGTGTTTGGAATATCCTAACGCATTAATCGGAGGCCTATAGTGTCTTGGAGTTGACGGACCCACAGAGTTCCTCTCCAAACTGGTGGACTTTTTGGCTCCAACCCATCGTTCAGAGACCACCACCCTCCTATCTCAAGGATACAACGCACCTGCTGAACATCCTACAGGAGTGGAATACAGACCAGCAATCCATTCCTGATGATGCCCTTGTCGTTACAGAAGATGTGGTGGCACTATACCCCCCAGTATTCCCCATGAAGAGGTTCCTCAGTCTCCGAAGGCCATGCTCAGAGAACACACAAGAATGACTCAGATGTCATCCCGGACGTCCGTCTCCTATAGCAGACTATCATGCACATTCTACAAAACAACGTCTTTAGGTTTGATGGGAGGGTGTACCGGCAAGTACAGGGGACAGCGATGGGCACGCCCATGGCACCTGCCATCGCTAACATCTACATGGGGTGGCTAGAGAAAGAACTGCTGACCTCTTCCCCCTGGAAGATCCCGGTCCGACACTGGACGCCTGCCAATCCAACGTGTGAGAAGTGCGTGGGTTCGAGCCCTGCCTTTCTCGCCCTTTCTTTCCCAGTTTGAATGACAAATCGAACTGAACGTCAAGTCCATCGGATGGGGACTATAAGCGAGTCGGACCCGTGTGCCTTCCTGGCCCCCTGCACACGTTAAAGAACCCACGGCAGTTGAAAATCGAAAGAGAGCAGGGGGTTCCCCCCCGCTGCCCTGGCAAAATTGATGTAAAGTAAAGATTGCCGCCTGGTATTTCTTACCAAAACCAAAAAAATGCCACTTACTGTTATCGTGTGCCATGGTGTACCGGTGGAAATGGAGGACACGTATAAAACATGATATGCATCCTATGTGAGAAACTGGAGGAATAAATGAGATAAATGAAAATGAGTGACTGATATTTGAATGGTACGGGAAACGACTGAATGAGCGCCAGTGGGCTGCTCTTCGGCGGCAGCAATACCAAGGCAGCAGACCCTCACGTACAGGAACAGGACAACTCCACAGGACGCACCCCCTTCATAATTACACACAACCCCGCCCACCCTCCCTTTGCCCAGTGGCTACGGGAGCTCCTGCCCACGCTCCATACCAGCAGAAGGATGAGAAAGGCCATCCCCCAAGCCCCCATGGTAGGAGAGCGGAAGTGCAGAAAACCTGCGCACTCTGCTCATGCCCTCCCAGCCTCCCCCTGTGCAGGTGGCAGTGTCCCCAGGGCCTGCAGGCTGCTACAGGTGCCAGTCAAAGAGCTGTGTCCTCTGCGCTGACCATCTGCAAGAGACCACACAGTTCACCAGTGTCCGCACCGGTCAGGTGTTCCAGGTACGCCATAGGCTGACGTGCACCAGCAGTGATGTGGTGTATCTCATCAATTGTGCACGCTGTGGGGACACGCAGTACGTTGGGGAGATGGGACAGCCACTAAAGAAACGCTTTTATGGGCCACAGGTCAAGCATAAAAAAATGAAGGGACCAGAGAAACGGAAGGCTGCCGTGCTGAAACCCTGGTAGCCAAACACTTCCAAGCCAACAACCACTTCATGGCAGACATGAGGGTTACTGCAATAGAACAGTGCCACTCCAAGAATGCGTGCTAACGCAAAGTCAGGGAACGATTGTGGCGCCACAAACTGAAAACAAATTACCCTGACGGCCTAAATGTATGGGACTAGAGCTCAGGTGCTGTCCACGATTCTTCCCCTGCTGCCACTCGGACAAACTGTGTGTGTGTGTGTGTGTGTGTGAAAGAATGAAAAGAAAGGAAGAAAGAAAGAAGGAAAGAAAGACAGAAAGAGAGAAAGGAAGAAATAGAGAGAAAGAAAAAAAAAGAGAAGGAAGAAAGAAGAGAGAGAGAAAGGAAGAAACAGAACAAAAATCTTCCAGGTTTGACGACATAAACGTGAGACCAATGAATACGTATAGACGATGACGTATGACAAGATAGACGTCAAAGGAGGACTACTAGGTGTTCCAAGCTGACAGTCCTGAAGAAGTCAAGTAAAGACGAAAATCTGGCAGACAACTGTTTTTTTTTTTTTTTTTTTTTTTCTTTGTGATCAAGTGCATTAATCGGAGATAAATACATTATGGCAGACAATCGAAAATAAATAGTTGACGGAATGCTAACAGTATAGGCTTACTACACACACACACACACACACACACACACACGTTAAACTCAACCTACCTGAGAAGTTAAAAAAAAGGTAACAAAACACGTTAACTGACGCTACGTGCTGCAGCACACAACTTGACCCTAGAAGCATTTGCTGTGAGGACGTTAAACTCGACCATCAGCTGAAATGGGGTGTTCCTGGGGCTTAGGATGCAAAAGGGAAGTAACTCCATTTTCTCACTCGGCTTTTCCTTGACTGAATTCCGTCCCTTGGCATCTGACTACGTCTTCGCCTGCTCTCTCTACCGCTCCACAACCTCACACAATTAAGTAAGAAACGAAGAAAAATTCCGAACTGCAGCATTGTCATCGAATACATCTACGAATTAAAAACGTCTACCGCAATGTTTACGCCCACAGCATAACGGAGATAGCTGACCATACATCTCTGTAATGGATACCCAAAGAAACTCCAGAGAAAAATCGGTTTTCATCTAACGTTACATAACATTTTTCATACAAACTTTATTCTAGGTCTGTTGTTTAACTGCTGACTTGCTTTTGCATATTACACTTGCCATTGCATGTTTCTTTTAGTGTATCCATTAACACGAAAGCTATGCATTTTCCAAGGAAAGAGTAATGAAGTCCTGAACAAAACGAACATGGAAGTTCTTCGCCTTGAATGAAGCCCGTCAGTCCTTTCTTTCCCCTTGACCTATGCCTGAACGCTGAGGTTTTTGGGTAAGGTCAGGGATAACAAATTGGATTGATTCACATACACACACACTCACACATACATGCACACACACACATACACACTCACACATGCACAGAGAGAGAGCAAGAGAGAGAGAGAGAGAGCGAGCGAGAGACAGAGACAGAGAGAGAGAGAGAGAGAGAGAGAGAGAATAATTAGCAAAAGAAAAAATATTAAACTCCCAAATCTGCATTTCATCCCAATGGTAACCTTCCAATCCCTCATCAACAATCATCTCAGTTTATCCGTCTCCCATGTGAATTAAGTTTAACTCTGTCTCTCTCTTTCTCTCTCTGTTTTGTCTGTCTGTCTCTCTCTCTCTGTGTTGAACAGACCTAAGTTTTTGAGAAAGGAAAAGCTCTGTGCTGCACTGATATGTATGAGTTAGAATGTTTAACACTTCCAAGATTGAAACTTATGTTGGTTTTTGTGGATATTAAAGACTTCAGGGAGTATATTTGAAATCTATGCTTGAGAATCCATCCACAGAAACGAACTTCATTCACGTCAGTTTCTTAACATAGCGCAGGATTATTTTTTGTCCATTTTATTCAATAAACACATTTATGGATGTGAACAAAAATAACACAGCTCTCCCCTCTCCATCTCGTGTATACATACGTGTGTGTGTATGTGTGTGTGTGTGTGTGTGTGTGTGTGTGTGTGTGTGTGTGTGCGTGCGCGCGCGTATGTTTTGTTCAAAAGTTTGTTTCATGCAAAAAAAAACAAAAAAAAAAATCCCACATAGGTCACACGTTTTATGGAGTTTTAAGGAACTGTGCAAGTGATTCAGTAATAACTTGTGTCCAGCATGTTTCTTTTACGTCAAATGATTGATAGATTTTGATTATATTCCAAATCTGCACCCATAGCTTTTGTACTACATAATCACAGTGGATTTGAATGGGCATCATTGAACATCATTGAGGTGACTCAGCATCTTTGAAATGCCTTCAGTGGTGATTTGGCCACTACTGCCTAGCAACAACAGTTGCCACAGAACATGCAGACGTACGTCTGCAAGTGTACCTTGTGCTCATCCATCAAGACAAGTCAGACAGAGAGAGTAGTAGAGTGTTCCAAGGGCAGTGTTCCTGGTGAACTTCATGGAGAGTGCTCCAAGTGTATACCTGGTGCGAGCTCCTCGCTATGGAAGAGAAATAACTGGGAGAAACTCCCTGTAACCCCTCTAAGTTCTCTTTGCTGGCTGTTGTCCCTTGGTTCCTGAACTTGACTACCATCTGCCTGTCTTCACCTGCACCCCCCTTATCAATCCACACTATCACATAAAGACGTGACTTTTTCTTTTCTTTTCTTTTTTTTTTTTTTGCCCACTGACCATCATGCCCTGCTCTCATAGTGACATCCATTTCAATTTCCACTCTACATTCATGGCCTTGGCAAGTTCATGTTAAGGCTACTGCATGGTGTCACCTTATTCCTGGGGAATATTGTCAAGAGGTAGGTAGATTAATTAAGCTGCCTCAAGGAGGGTCCCTCTGTCACCCAGGATTAGCAATGTAGCGTTTATTGTCATCAAAACACAGCTTTAGCTGAAAGCGTCCTGTACATCCTGGATTAGATCAGGCACCACTGAGCACCATCAACATGATTCTATATCATGTTCAGCGTCTCCTCTCGTGGGTTGCCTCATGATCAACTGATACTAACTGCTCCCTGTGTGGATTGCTGGGCAGCTGTGACTAGACAACCCTGGGTGTGGCTACATATCACCTGACTGCAATGAATAGTCCCTGTGGGCTGTGGAAGATAAGACAACAATGACAATTACAACAACTCAAAAAATAAGAAGAAAAAAATCAAAAGATTTTTTTTAAAGAAACAACAACAAGCAAACAAAAAAGAAGAAGAAGAAAGAAAACGAAAAAATAGAAAAGAAAAGAAGAAAAAAAAAAATCTACTGTTCTTTTTTGTATTGAGCTCCAGTGCTATCATAAAACCTATGTTGACCCAACTGAACTGATCTTGCTGTTTTTCTGGCTTCAATCTAACCAGCTTGGATGGCACTTGAAAGCTGCAATCAAGTCACACAAATACACACACCACACCAGTTCAGTCTGCCTGGATCAAATTCCTATTGAGTTTATTGTAAATTTCAGCATAGTGGCACTCATAATAAACTGATTATCTTGAATGAGAAGCAGAAGAAACAAACAAATGTGTACTGGAAATTTTCAAAGTGGGAACAGCCTGGTAAAGGTACAAATAAGTGTCAATCAAAGAACAGTGATTATTTGCTGGAGAGAAAAAAAAAAATCCTTGTAGGTTGCTTCCTTGGAGAGCCAGCAGAATTAAACCTGTAATGTTGTGTATTGTAAATACCTGTGTATCGCTTAAATGACAAATATCAACAGGTCAAATGTTCAATCAGTACAACGCTAAACCAGAGAGAGAGAGAGAGAGAGAGAGAGAGAAGAGAGACAGAGAGAGAGAGAAAGAGAGACAGACAGACAGAAATACAGACTGATAGATGGACAGACAGGCAGCGAGAGAGAGACAGATACAGAGAGACAGAGAGAGGACCTAAGACAGCGAGATAAACAGCAAGACAGAGGGACAAAGATTATATAAACTACGTTGAATTGATATTGCTTATAGCCCAGCTGAATGCAAAGGCCTCAGCGAGGGAGAGAAAGAGGGGGTCAGGAGATATGGTGGTGGTGGTGGTAGAGGTGCACAGGGTGAGTATGAGACAGAGAGAAAGAGAGAGAGAGAGAGTGAGAGGGCCATTACTTGTAAGGAAATCAAACTGTGGAAACAAAAGGGATAGCACATGACTCCTAACACATCCAACAGAGCCAAATATAATGAAAAGTGAAAAGCCACAACTAAAATCCACAAGGTCTGCACAGGAGTGATGTCGATCATGCCCAAACTTCAAACCGAACTGACAGTCTATATAAGATACGAGTAGTGCAGGTATAATTTAGTAGAGAATACTTCCAATGCAACATGTTAAATACTGTCTATTCCGTATCAAGTACAACTTTCTCAATGGCAACAACAACAAGAACAACAACAGCAACAAAAAACAACAAAAAAAAAAAAAAAAAAAAAAAGAAAGCAACAGCTGCAACATGAACAGAAGAAGAGGAGGAACTAGTAATGAGATGAGTATAAAATAGAAATAACCATATCAAGCCATGTTAACAATCTCACGTCAAGCTCTGGAGTCAGGCACTTTCAGGTTCTCATGATGGATCACTGAATTAATTCAACAGCAAATTTGCATAGTCTGGAACAACGTGGAAACATTCACATGACAAGGATACCAGTCTTTTAACAAGAGTGTTTGTTTTCAAGTACAGCATGTTTCCTGGGTCTTTATCCCCATCCCCAGCTCAGGCATCACCTCCTTCCACAAAGGCCATCACTGGATGAAGAGCATGCTTCATTTAAAAAAAAAAAAAAAAAAGGAAAGAGGAAATTAAAAAAAAAAGAAAACAACCACTTACTACTTTAGCCATATACTCAGACATACAGACACTGTGGCCATTTGCCTGATCTGAATCATTCTCCCATGTTTACGGCAGGGAGAGTAGAGATGGAAAGCAGAAAGAGAACAAGCCAAATACAAATCCCTCTTTCATCCATAACACATGTCATACAGTGAGTACAGAAATTAACGTGTCATGAACAAACTAACAATCGCCCACACACACTTACACACACTCTCTCTCTCTCTCTCATACATTCTCTTATGTGCGCATGCTTCCTTACACAAATACACTAACATACACACCATGCTTTACAATAACGATTAACAAACCAACAAACATCAGTACCAACATACAATCACTTTCAAGACACATAAACAATGCAATACATACAGCAAAAACAACTAACATCAAAACAAATAACAATCAAAACAAAATATTGACAAAGGCAGACATTCAACAGGAAGGAAAAAAAAAAAAAGTAACGCAAAATTAACATACAACATAACAAACCAACCAATACACCAAAAAAATAACACACAAACATAGAGACATCAGACCATGGAACACATACTGAATACATGAACATACTTTAAAACATGAACAAACACACAAAAAACAATTTACTGCAAACACTCAAAACAGACATACAGATTCCCAGGACGGAAGACAAACATGTAGGTTTGCATAATGACACCATCTTTCCCCCCCCACATTCACTCTATCTCCATGTCAACCAGATCAAAGCAAGAACCAGTGGTGTTGTCAGTAGCATGGATCCTCGTGCCGTCCCAGCTCTTCCATCTGAAAGAAAAATGGAAAAAAAAAAAGATCTCATGATGTTCTCCAAGTAAATCTGTGTGTGTGTGTGTGTGTGTGTGTGTGTGTGTGTGTGTGTGTGTGTGTGTGTGTGTGTGTGTGTGCGTGTGAATGAGAGAGAGAGAGAGAGAGAGAGAGAGAGAGAGAGAGAGAGAGAGAGAGAGAGAGAGAGGATGTGTGTGTAGCTATGTTTGTGTGTATGCAAGCCTGAGGACATTGTGTGTGTGTGTGTGTGTGTGTGTGTGTGTGTGTGTGTGTGTGTGTGTGTGTGTGTGTGGAGAGAAAGAGAGAGAGAGAGAGAGAGAGAGAGAGAGAGAGAGAGAGAGAGAGAGAGAGAGTGTGTGTGTGTGTGTGTGTGTGTGTGTGTGTGTTTGTGTTTCAAGGTAGGCTGCAGGCATTATACACCATGCAATCCCTCTCTTTCCCTTACCGCCCACACACCCTCTCTCTCTCTCTTTTTCTCCCGCTCTCTCTTGGCTTTCTTTACTTACCAGCATTGTCTTCACCATCACCCTTGGACTGCCCTATGGATTCGTTACCCCCTCCTCCATTCATCTCCTCACCCCCTTCCCCCTCTGGGTTCTCACCCTCCACATCCGGCTCTGGCATAGCAGACACAAACAGAGGATGTTACATTTTACTATGCCGCTATGTCTCTGCACCCCCCCCCCCCCCCCACACACACACACACACACCCATCCCCCAGTCCTACCCTCACCACCTGTCCCCATCCTTTTCCTTTTTTCAAAAAAATATTTTCAATTCTTGTGTACAGACATGAATATGGAAAGAAGATTACAAAGCACAACTACAGATGCATTCAGGGAAGTGCATACCTCTGCCACAATAAACCATTTGTAAGGGGAAAGTAACTGTTGGTATTAGTTGGGAAGAACTGAAAGAATTACTCCCCATGTACACTGCAATCTTGATAAACGACTTGGCGTTCAATGTTCCATCTGATGAAAATGGTACATCTGTGAGCTGATCTATCAAAGCGGGTTTTGTCCTGGATATCATCATGGTGCAATTCCCTTTTTGTTGCAAGGTCTTGTCTTATTTGCTCAGTGCATGGTGCATATGGGTTTTCAGTTTATCATCCTATTGAAATGCTAGCACTTGGCTTAGTGCTACAGTCTGAAGGAAAGGGAAGAAGGTTTGGAGTGGGTGATGGGGTGAGAAGAAGAAAACTGCTTTGTGTGAGAGACTTACTGATAATCCAACATTTGCTTCCTAACAGACTGTGACATCAACTTAATTTATTTCTTCCTCCACCGCTTCAACTGCCACCCCTCCCTCCCTTCTCTTTTGATATGCCCAAGACCTTCTTTCAAAGTTTTCATCTCTAGGAAACTTTTCTTTGCACACAATCCCCCTGAAAAAATGCTTCAGAGTACCCGCTGAAAAGGGAAGCGATAAGAACCATTCCCTTTTCATTTCCAGTAGTATGTTTTGTGCACAAGATGAACACCAATCCCATCATGTTACTGTAGGAGGTGCATGAAGATGAAATATTGGTGGACCGACAAATCACAGGCTGCTACTATTTACTGAGCATGAAAACAAACTGTAAGCAGATCCTACTAAGAAAATAAAGGGGCCCATAGCCAAATGGTTAGAGCATCTGTCTGTTCAGCTGATGGTTGCGAGTTCGAACCACAAGCGGGGAAGGACTTTTGTTCACTTGAAAACCCTCTCTATCCATCTAGCAATGAATGGGTTCCTGTGTCAGTTCAGGGAAAGTTAAAGGCAGAAGAATGAGAAGGATGGGCTCCATCCTCCATGAAGCCATGTACCCATCACTCTGTGACTTCTGACACTTCCCTGTCCCTATGGTCATGAGACTATAGGATCTTTTAAGAGAAAGTCACGAGCAGAACATCTCCAGAACCTGTATAAATTTAAATATTTTTCATTCTCTTCTCAACATGGCAAATCAATTTTGGAACCAGTAAAAAGTGCTATAGCTACAGTCTGTTGAAGGGGACTCCTCTTTACAAAGAATCACTGTCAAGTCTGAAAGTCACCACATTCTGAATTGCCCATGTATGTTGTATGTGTGTTATAAGGAAGCTATGTCTATTTGTACATGTTTGCGTGTCATGTTGTACATTTGCTGACAATGTGGTCATGTGCACTTTGAATGCTTGCATACAAGACCATGTTTGCAACTTTATTTATAACCAACATTGTAATTTCATTTATTTCACTCTTGCAAACAGGCTCTTTTTTTGAATGAGTAAGTTACTTAAATGTGTGATTATATCACGGCACGATGTATTAATGTATGTGTACATCATACTGCACAAAACAAAACAATGTCTTCCATGTGCAGGCAAATTATAAACAATAAGAAAACACAATGATGTATTTCTATCATTTTTTTTCTGTTCAATGTACTCATTTTGTAAACAAAGGGAACATAAACATAGAAGTTATTATTCTGATGATCCTAGATCATTCTCATTATAAAATACTATCCCTTCATCTTTGACATGGTGAGATGATTAAGAACACTTCTTCCAGCCTGTCATGTTTTGACTGCTCAGTTGGAAGATCAGGATTAGTTAACTCAACTGCCATTAATTTGTATCAGCGAACTGAAAGGCTTCAGAGCTTCCAAAAATTTTTGTTTTGTATTCTTAAACAGATTAAAATTTCATTATGTTTGAACTATCCAGTGGCTTGTTGTTTTCTGACAGTCGAGAACTACACAGATCATTCATCCCTTCATCAATGGTTCTTCTCCAACAGATTGATTAACCACACTTGTGACCAAATGCTAACACAACTTGACTGGAATATAATCTATGTTCTGCAGAGCTGTAACTATGTATGGCTTTTGCATTTATACTTTTAGACTTCGTTGCAAAGTGAGGTGACTGCAGGCCAAAATCTAAACAAATCTTAAACAGTGTAAGTACTACATGTGCCAAACACGAACAAAGAAATCACAAGACAAAACATGACGCATTGCGACCTTTTAGGTCTTCTTCAGGTAAAATAAATAACACTCAGGACAACGAAAATGAAGAACCAGCAGTAACTTCTCTTCTCTCGTCAAATTCATGTTTGTTCTTCATTTTTTTTTGTCCTGAGTGCTGTGTATCTTGCCTGAAGAAGACCTACGAGGTCAAAACGCATCATGCTTTGTCATACGATTCCTTAGGTCATGTTTGGTGGATGTAGTACTTAAAACTTTTTAAGACTTTTAGACTTGTTTACTAAGATCAAGCACACACTGATGTCATCTAATACATGCCTTGATGGAACATTGCTTCATCGGCTCATGTTGTCAGGGAATAAACAGTAAAAACTAAAAAAAAAGAATTGTCAAATCATTTGAATTTTGCTCATTCACATTTAAAACACACCCCATGAACTAAACATTTATCAACAGCTGTGATGGGCTGAAAGTACTATTCAATTGAACCGAGATTGATGCACGACCACTGGTCGGGTGAAGGCAAACATGCTTTCATGTGTTGGGCGAAGGGCAGACAAGAATAAATGGAGACTCACCTCCAGGAGTGTGGCAGGTGTCTCTGGCCAGTGCTTCAAGGGAGGTAAGTCTTCCTCTGCATCCTTGGCGCTGCAGTCACTGGCAGCCTGCCGTGTACACTCCATCGTCTCCTCTATATATCTGTTTTTTCACACACAAACACACATACACACGCACGCGCACACACAAACACGCATTCACGCACACGTGCATGTACATACACACACACATACATGCATGCACAGCCGCACACATGCACACGTGCACACACACACGTACACACACACAATCGGTAACGGATGAAGACAGGGCGTAAGTCATGAGGCCAATGATCATTCTTGTCAAGTAACTGATTTTCTTTTCTACATCAATAATTATGAAAAAATTTGAATACACATGACTGCACACACACACACACATACACACATACCCACGCATGCACATACGCACACACTAGTGCCTGCATGCCCTAGATGTTTATTGTCTACAGCAGGTTTCAGCAAAATTGTCACTTTTTGAGCAAAACTGCAGTCTGATTGCTTCATTATCCCACAACCGGTTTCTTAAAAAGGAATATGATATTCAATTATTGTTAACATTTAACTTCTTTGTTCTCTGCAAGACTGCTGTTTTATTTATGACAGTTGCTAGGACAGCTTTTTTTATCTTGCTCTGTTTTCAAATGTTGTATAATGTTTTCATCTCTTTGACTACTGAAATTGCTGCAGTATTTTAATCAAAATCATAAGCATAGAAAAATAAATAATTAACTACATAGATAAGTAAAGGAATAAATACAGTGTTGCTCAAAATCACATAAGAAACTTTGTACTATTGAAGAAAATGCATGGAACATACCATTATCTTATGTTCAATGTCGACCAGATTGTTTAAAAGGCTTATACAGATTCAAATGAAATCAAAGCACCAGGTTAGTACTTACGGGCACCAAAGGGAGGCCTGGACGAAGTTGTTCAGGATGGTGGTCTGTTCGATGGGCAGACTACACCGAGAGAAACTGGGGCAATCCTTGACCCATGACTTGTCCACCACTGCAAGTCACTCTTCATGATCAGCTTTTCCAGTTATGTTGTGTACATGCTAAGGGCAGTTTCTAATTGGAGTAACTGTATTTCCTGATCGCTCTTTTGTATAGGTGTGTGTGTGTGTGTGTGTGTGTGTGTGTGTGTGTGTGTGTGTGTGTGTGTGTGTGTGTGTGTGTGTGTGTGTGTGTGATTTCAGTTTATTTTTGTATGGTATAACTGACATACCTAACTGATATATGACTTTAAACCAGGTGACATGATGCAGTGGTTACAGTCGCCATTTGGCCACAATCTCTGACAATGAAAAAAAGTGGAACAAAGATGGCGACTGTTCAAGTAAGGTTGGCATCATCAGTCATTTTGTATAGTTGCAAGCTCGTGTGAAAAATATTCTATGCGTGCAACATACAAATATATATATATGTACATACATACATATATGTGTGTGTGTTGTGTGTCTATGTATCTCTCTCTCTCTCTAAAATTATATATATATATATATATATATATATATAAATATAGATAGATAGTTAGATAGACAGACAGATAAATAGATATAGATACAGATATTTTCCCTGCAGCCACACAGAGAAAGAAATCACGAAGAACTGATGTTTTTGAAATTTAAGTCATTTTTCACCTCAAGTCATCTTATCATCTAAGTCGCTTGATTTAAGTCTTTTCTTTTCTTCTTGTTATCCACACTCCCATGCGGCTTCACTAAGATGCAGCTGATGCCAGCTCCCACGTGTGAAACCACACCCACCATTGCCATTTCACAACAATTCAGACTTTTCCATTCCTCTGACAAAGTCAACTGTTATCATACAGATATGATTCCTCCTTACTTGCTCTCTACAGAATAGTTTAGATCAAAGATAATGTCAAACTGTCATGTCATTCAATGAGAGTGAAAAAAACAACAACGTTGGTTGCTATTTTTTAACTGCAAAGATCAACTTTCAGAAACAGATTTTGACTTAAAGTTTACAGGTATGCAGAATTTTGAATATTTCTATATTTGATCTTCATTGAAGTATCTAACCAGTCTCCTGTTCCAAACTGCGGCAAGAACTTGCTGATGCTGGGTTTATTAATAACCCCTAATAGCTCCTGTTCATAAAAGTAAAATCATTAGACATGATACAATTACCTTTAATCCTTCTGTTCTGAAGTTTTCAATAATAATCAGAAAGTTCAAATACATTGAACATAAACTGATGCACAAGCCAGCACAAAACCTGTGAGAGAAAGTACAAAACTGGGAATTCAGAATCTTTCGAGATCTGTTTGCAGGTGTTTTCCTGTCTTTTTTCTCCTGATTTTGCTTAAAAAAAAAATTAAATAAGATTTATTTTTTTTCTCCTTTTTTTTTCCCTAGTTACGAACCAACAGCACAGCTGATCTTCTCACCTTTCTGGCAGTAGTCTTCGAACCACACAGCTAGGTCAGTCAGAGAGGTGTCGGGGTTATCCTGGGGTATCTTGCAGGACTGCACTGCATCGTCAGCACATCTGAGGAAGCTGTGGATGCCCCTGGAACACCATTGAAATGCGATAATCTTTATCTCTCTCTTTCTCTCTCTCTCTCTCCCTATCTCTACCTCTTTTCTTTTTCCTCTTTCCCCCCTCCTCTCTACTCCCTCTCTCCCCTATCTGTCTCCCACTTCTTTGTCTCTAATATTTCTACCTTCAGTCTTTCTAGACCTCTTCTCTGTCTTAATATCTCATTTTCTTTCCTTTATTTCTGTGCTACAATACGTTCGCTTTGTCTCACCCTCCTCTTTCCCCTCAACTCCCACTTTCCTTAGCCATCCATCATCTTTTTTCATTTGGTCAAACTATTTACGTCAGCCACACACACACACACACACACACACACACACACACACACACACACACACACACACACACACACACACACACACACACACACACACACACACATATACACACACACACACACACACACACACACACACACACATATATAGATAGGTAAAAAGACTGATTGATTGATTGATTGATCGACTGACTGATTGATAGGTAGATTGATAGATTGATTGATCGATTGACTGATTGATAGGTAGATATAGATGAGTAGAGAGAGATAGAGAGATTGGTCTAATTCCTCTTCAACTAGCACTTTCAATAAACAGACAACACATCTACTCATTCCATCTTACTTATAGTGTACCCCTCTGACACCAGGCTCTAGCATATGACACAAGACACTGACTCGCACAAGATGGCCATGGGCATGGTTTCAGCATCAGCGTTGGGCACCGTCTGATCTGAGTACTCGGACTGGCATGCCATCAGTTCCTGACATACACCTCCTTTCGCTGCACACATAATTGCATGTATCTGTGTGAACAACCACACACACACACACACACACATATTTACACAAGGAACGGTTGAAACCAAAGCAGTACTAGCAGACAAAACATAAAGCTGCTAGCAAAATATGTTAACATCTATGTTTATGTCTGAAACTCGAATCATTTTAAAATGGATTATGCATTTTCAGGGATAATTTATTGGGAACTGAAACACTGAGTCCATGTGGATTAACATCTCCCTGCAGAAACTTTCAGAATACTTTATGGAAAAAAAAAAAAAAACCTTTACCTTTAAAAGAAGAGAGATCTATCTTTGGGCAGTGAACCAGCAGAGAGACAAGGACAAAAATATCCCAAGAAAACTCTCTTAAAGATAAAAGTTTTTTTTATGGGAAGTAAATCTAGTATGGACATTAACAAACCTTCCTGAAAACCTCTTAAAATCTTGTCTAAACAAAGAAAAAATTACCAATCCCAGAAGGAGCAGAGTCTTCATTAGGAATTAAATCTAGCAGCAGTAAAGACAAGATAATTCAGTAAAAGCTTCTAAAAGGATGGGATGCTTTATCACACCGTCATACTCCCTTAACCCTTAGGCTGCTAAGGCACCACTTGGACAAACTATTCTCTTCCATCCTCATCTGGCCATTGTCAAAGGTCAGATCTGTCCTTTCCAAGAATGAAAATAAAAAAGCTGATCGATGAGGATGAGGATGATGAAGATGATGCTACAGATTTCCATTTCGGTCTGAGACTGCATGACAGGGCTGTACTCTATGCTTCCTTTCAAAATATAATCCAGCGTCAACCAGGCCCGAGAGATACAGACACCTGCAGTGTTGATCAGGAAATTTGAGCGACACTCTCAGAGACACATCCATTAAGTGGATGAAACTTGACTGTCTGGTCCCTGTCTTCCCAATGAGCCTGTAACAAACTCAACTCCGGGTAGGAGCCGGTCGGGGCAGAAAAATCCCACATGACTCTGATGGGAATTGAACCCACGACCTCCCAGCGGTGAGTCTGCGACGCTAACCACCTTGCCATGGCAGCTGGTGTCCTTTCCTGGATTTTGTCCTCCCACGTCTTTCTCTGTGAGTTCCTTCTTCTGTTTCCTGATCCTTTGCCTTACAGGATGGTTTTTGTGAAGTCCGATGATCTAGAGATGTGACCTTACCATTTCAGTTTTTGTTTTTCTTGACTGTTGTCAGCAGGCCCTCAAGAGGGCAAAGGGCTGCCTCAGTTCTTTCACACACTTCTTTATTGCTGAGATGGTCCTTGTCAGAAATGCAAAGGATTTTGCCCAGCATCTCATTTCAAAAGCCTGGTTTCTTTTCTGCAGTTCACAAGTACTGGGAAAGCTTGATATCACCAGTTTGTGCATATTCAGACTTTGGAACCGAGAGAGATGTTGTTGCTAAACAATAACAACAACAACTAGAACTGAAAAAGACAGATGACTGAGGAAAAGATCTTCAAAAGAAGTGAGGTCAACCTGGAGCTGTATCTAGTATAAACAAAGACAAAACAGTTTCAGGCAAAAGTTTCCAAAGGAAGGGAGTCTTTACTGGGATCTAAATCTAGTATAAAAGAAAGTTTCTCCAAAAATATTCTGATTGAAAGGGACTATTTAGCATGAAATAAATTGTACATAAACAAAGAGAAATATGTCCAACAAAGCCTCTTAAGGAAGGACAGTAAATCTAGTATATATAAACATGGAAATAGTCCAGAAAATCTATGGAGGTACATTATAAGTATTCATGTGGAAAGTCTTCAATCATTGGCAGGCTTTACTGTTCTATACTTTTAAGGACAGAGATGACTGTCTACTGGCACTAGACTTTGTTCACACATTTTAAAAGTGATTACTAATTAACTGTAGGCATAGTATAAGTTTACATAATCAGTATCATAACTCCCCCGAAGTCGGAGTGTGGCTGCCCATGTCGGTCATACATGTAATGTTCTCATCCCCAGATGATGCATTGTACCATAGTGTTCAAGTACTTCGGCTGTTTGGATGATCCCTGGAGTCTTTTAGCCAGGGTATGACAACAACAACAGTATCATAATGTGTACACACATAACTGTTGTTTCATAGACTTCCTTGTTTTCACCACAGAACAATTAACTTACATCAAATTAGTTAAACAATAAATGCCTGCTCTTACTGTGTGGTCCTTCTTCAGATGCATATTGAAAATTCATCCTTAATACTACTTTTCATACATTTGACCAAAAGAATGGGACACCAAAACTTCTTTTTTCTCTCAAATCTTTGCTAAAATCAACATACAATTTCCAACTGTTTCTGTAGAACTGTAAGCAATGTACATGTTTGCTCCTCAGTTCAAAATGTTCTACAAAAGCATGTTATTGATATTCTGTGACAACATTAAATGATATAAAACAAACAAACAAAATCCAAGACAGACAGACAGATGATTGGCCCAACAGATGCTCACTGGGAAACTGAATATTGCATTTCTTTGCCACAAACTGCTTGGATGTCTCTGAGGCCTCCATAGTTTCAGCGCTGACCACTCCCTCACACTCACTCTGCAACCTTTCTATGCACTCCACGAAGCGGGCAGCATTTCTGTGCATCATAGTCATCATCGATATAATCATTGTCATCACCATCATTATCATAATCATCATCAAAATCATTATCATTGCATGCACCTCATGTACCAGTAAAACATTCCTGTTTAAAAGCAAAATCATCATCGTCATCATCATCATCATCATCACATCATCATCATCATCATCACTATCATCATCATCATCATCATCATCATCATCATGTGCACTCCATGTTGCAGTAAACATTTCTGCTTAACAGCAAAATTATCTTCATTGTCATGTCACCAACACGCTCATTTGCCCTGGGATGTGGGGGGATGAGTGTGGGGAAGCAGGCTTGGAAAATGGACGAATGGAGGAGTAGAAAGGTGATAGAAAGAGGAAAACAGTGGAAGGGAGGGGTGGGGGAAGTGATGGGGTGAGTAGATTGAAACGATGAAATGGAGGGAGAGGGGAACTAGATTGTGAAGAAGTGAAAACAAAACAAAACAGAATGTCGTGACTATCCCTATCATCCTCATCATTATCCCCAATCCTCACACTCATTCTGGAATGTCTATTCCCTGTGTGTAATTGGCATTTCTACTTGTCAGAATAACCAATTTCATCATCATCATCTTCATTGTCACCATGATAAAATATCATTAGTAGAACATTCTCAGACTTGCCAAGACTCAGTTCATGCAAACCAGATTGTGGAGACAGTTTCTGTAATTACTGGTCATTGACATTAACATTGTATAGTCATCACCATCATCATCATCATTATCATCATCATCATCAACATCAACATCACTATTTTCAACAAAGTTAAAATTACAGTTCATTTCCTTTTCACAAGTGTTACACCTCACAAACATCGTTCTTATGAACTCAAAAGTTCACGTTGACACTGTCATACATGCTTATTCATTAATGAACAAGCATCATGAGACACTGGATATGAAGTGAACAAAGAAATGAAAGAAAGAACAAGGAAGCAAGAAGGGGAAAGGAGGAAAAATGAAAAGAAAGAAAGAAAGAAAAAAAGAAAAGAAGGGAGCTGTGGCCGTTCTTGCTCTGCTCTCATGGTAATCTCTTTGATTTCCTTTTTTTTTTTTTTTTTTTTTCTTTTTTGCAGTCCCAACCTCTAAGCCACCTCAGAGGCAGTGCACCCACACCGCTCATTCTGACACCCCGTCCATGGCCACAGCCCAGTCGACCCCACCGCAGCCCCGGCACACACAGCACTGGCAATCCACAGGGAACAGTCAATGTCAAGTCGTTAAGAGGCAACCCACCGGAGGAGACACCGCACTGCTGCTGAGTCACTTTGGTGGTGTTCAGTGGCGCCTGTTCTGATCTAACATACGCTGGACACCAGCTACTAAGCCCCCTACTGATGACAATAATTGCTTAGTCGCGGAGCCGGCGCGAGTTCTCCCTCCGGAGGGCGCCACCACATCTGTCTAACGACAGCCCCATGCACCCGCCGATACCGGTGATCTTGACAGAACCAAACCAAGACCACAGAAGTGGAAGGGACATCGAAATTGAGATCACCATGAGAGCAGGGCATGAAGGGCCACAGAACTTGAGACATTTTTTTTTTTTATGCTGATCAATGAGAATGAAGATGATTAAGATGATGCTATGGATTTCCATTTCGGTCTGAGACTATATGACAGGGCTGTACTCTCTATGCTTCCTTACATAGTATATCCCGGCGTCAACCAGGCCCGAGAGATACAGGCACCTGCAGTGTTGTTGGTCAGGAAATTTGAGCAACACTCTCAGAAACGCATCCATTAGGTGGATGAAACTCGACTGTGTGGTCCCAGTCTTCCCAGCTGAGTCTGCAGCAAACTCCACTCTGGGTAGGAGCCGGTCGGGGCAGAAAAACCCACATGACTCTGATGGGATTCAAACCCATGACCTCCCAGCTGGGAGTCTGCGACGCTAACCACTTCACCACGGCGGCTGGTTCTCTTTTATTTCCTCTCCACATCCACCCCGTGGAAAAGTCATCTTTATCTACTCAGCACACAAGGATTATCTCTGGATGAACATGATGTGGATACACCAGAGAAGGATGCTCACTGATGACCGTTCCAACATCCACAGAAATCTTAAGTGTTTTGTTTGTCAGCTGGCCAGTGTGGCTTGAGAAAGGTTGAAATAAACCGAAAATATTGCCATTATCTTAAGGGTGTTATGTGGCTTCAATTTTTCACCTTCCTGAGCAATAATTGATGCCAGAGAGCAGGGCTTAACAGATGGTGTACTGTGACTTGGATCAGCAGCACAGGCACAACTGACCCCAACAGAAGTCAACTGGCAGCAATGCAGCATCTCCCTGGTCATGTTTCCTTCTGATGACCTGATATTGACTGCATACCTGTGGACTGTGGTGGTGCTGGAACTGTGACAGGACTACCAGGGCGTCGCTGAGTAGAGGGAGGGAGGGGGGGGGGGGGAAGGGGGAAGACGGAATGAAGGGTGTGGGAGCAAGATATATAAACAGAAGAGAGACACAGAGAGGGAGGAAGGGAGGTGGATAGAGACAGACAGAGAGACAGAGAGAGAGAGGGAGGGAGAGGGAAAGTGAGGAGGGGGGGGAGAGAGAGAGAGAGGGAGAGAGAGAGAGAGAGAGAGAGAGAGAGAGAGAGAGAGACAAAGAGAGAGAGAGAGAGAGAGAGAGAGGGATGGTGACAGCGTTGGGGAGACAGAGAGAGAGAGAGAGAGGGGGAGGGTGAGAGCGAGTGAGGGTGGGAGAGAGAGAGAAAGAGAGAGAAAGAGGAGGTGGGGGTGGGGTGAGAGGGAGGGAGAGAGAAGAGATATACAGACAGACAGGCAAGAGAGAGAGACAGAGAGAGAGAGAGGGGGGAGAGAGGAGGGGTGGAAGTCGATAGGAAAGGGGGGTGGGGAGGATGAAAGAAATGGTAGTAAAGAATGCTTACAAAAATAAAAGAAAGAAGACTGAAGAAAAGAAAACAAATGAATGCACTAATAAAACACGGACAGACTGAGAGAATGAACATATGAACAAACCCATAAATACACTGAAGAATGAATGTTTAAAAATATTGAACGGTTGACTGAAAGAATATGAGCAAGAGAGAGAGAGAGAGACAGAGAGAAAAAAAAGAGAGAGAGAGTGGGAGAGAGACAGAGAAGAGAGAGAGTGAGAGAGAGTGGGAGAGACACAGAGAGAGGGAGACAAAGAAAGAGAGACACGTAAACAAAGAAAGAGAGAGAGAGTGAATATATATCGGCAAACAAATCAATTCATACAGGAACAAATGAATGGAAGAGTCCTTCATTAAACAAATGCATAAATGAATGAATGAATGAGAACTGACTGGCAGCTGGGAGACTCTCCATCAGTGCGGGACTGGTGCCCCATGGCAGTACAGCCCTGAAGGATCTGCATACACTTCTGCTGGGGACCTGTGTACATAGGAACACACACACACACACACACACACACACACACACACACACACACACACAAACACACACATGCGCGCGCGCGCACACACACACACACACACACACACACACACACACACACACACACACACACACACACACACACAAACATGTGCACATACACACATGCACTAAGCATCCCTTACTTGAGTATCAGGGTCTCTGTCGTATAGTTGTATGGATGTATGTGTCAAGATTAGTCGATACTTACAAGCAACACACAACAAGAAAATAGTGACACTTCCTGTCAGTGAACCTCGCTAATTCTTTCCCCTGACCAAGTTTCTATGAACACGTCACTGAATCAACAGTAAAGAAAGATGAGACCAGCACGCTACACGGCCTGAGTACAAATACTGAGTTTCTTTAGCAAACCCAGCAATCATAACAGTAGTTGAGAATTTCTTTTCATGTGGAAATGAACAGCTGATTCCAACTGCTCCCAAACTGTAACTGAATTGCACTCAGCCCCGAGTCATTAGTCATCCAAATCTGCACCCTCCCCTCATTTATATTCACTCTTTCCTTATCAGACATCCCTGTTTTTCCTCTGTTTGTGATTGGCCAAGGGCTTAGAGCTTGAAACCCTTGGTTGTTTTCATCCCATAGGTCACATTTTTTTTAACCCACTGAATATTTTTTTCTTTCTACAAATGCATAATCTTGTTGTCAACTTTATCTATTATATAAAGCTGAGTTTGTCTGTCGGTCTGTTCGCTTATACACGCCCACAGTTTTAGGCCAATCGCCACCAAATTTGGTATCAAGTATCCTTGGTGTCCTACAAACAGCAATGTCTGGTCGGCCATCATGTGGCGCATTGGGTCGTGACGCAATATGTGTCCACAGATGCAAAACTGAGCATCAAAACACTACATGACAGACAAACTCACCAGGGTGAGATGGGGTCGAAGTGCGTAAGCGCTAGTTTCTTTTTTTTTTTTATAAGTGTTCATTTCTTGCTTTGGTGCAATTTCTGACTACACCCCCCTTACAGAGGACTTAAAATACTTTTCACTCTTTTCTTTTTTTTTTTTTTCACAGCCTCTTCCTTTTCATGTTAAGTTCCAAGTCAACCATTTTTCTTCTCACAGTAAATGTTAACCTCAGCTGGCTGCAAACACTTTGAAATGAAGTAGTACATAAAAAAAAAATATTCGTTGCAATACTGGTGTCATCTTCATCATAATTAACATACATAAGTTTTTTTTAAGTGTTAGTTGCAACTAAAATGTGTTTGCATATTAAGGATAATAATGATCATCATATGCATAAAGGGTAGCAGTAGTGGCAGCAGAAGTGGTAGTAGTAGTAGTAGCAGCAGCAGTCATCATTGTAGTAGTAGCAGTAGTAGTAGTAGTAGTAGTAGCAGTAGTAGTAAAGTCACCACAGAAATAATGGAAGTAGCAGCAGTACTATTGGTATCAATATCATTATAAGTATTATAAACATAACGCTATAATGGCTAACAACACTTTTTTTTTTTAATCATCAATCTTTCACATGCTGATCTTCGCTTATTTTTCTGTAACCACATCAGCAGCGTAAGTCTCTTTGAAAAAAAGAGTTTAATTTCATGTTGTTTATAACCCAGCCAACCGCCAATAAAAGGTAAGCAGAGACCAAGTCTGCAAACAGGAATCAGAGCTATGACCTAGTATTCAAAAAGCAAATCATGTTTGCATGCAGCTCACTGAACTAAACCACCACACATCGCTGGTCATCAAAAATTGAAAGGTAAAGCGCTCACTCATTTCTGTGGTCCAGGTTTCTGGAAAACAACAACAAAACAGTACTATTTTCAGCATAATAATCAAACGATTTTGTGATAATGGTGGTGTGTGTGTGTGTGTGTGTGTGTGTGTGTGTGTGTGTGTGTGTGTGTGTGTGTGTGTGTGTGTGTGTGCAGCCTGCATGCATATGTGCATACATGTATGTGTGTGTGTGCATGTGTGTTGCGCTATATGGCACGACTTTATGATCAGAACACATTTCTTTGAGTAAGATTCCGACTGCTGTTCCTGGACAAAGCCTGTCTGTACCATATGGCACCCTTCCCACACCAGTTTTTCCCCACAAATATTGCTGGAGTTAATGCACTTAAATGTTGCCATGTGAATGTACGTTTTATTCAATTTATGCCCGTTTTATTCAATTTATTTGTATAATATTTCATTCTTCATCTATCTGTTTTCACACAAACTAAATGCATGATGCACACATTACATGGGCTGATTTTTACACATGAACTCAGACTATTTTCACACACACACACACACACACACACACACACACACACACACACACACACACACACACACACACACACATCTGAATGCATGCATGAACTCACACAGAACATAGACACACACACATACACTAATGAGCACATACACACACACATACACAGAGAAGGAGACACTGGTATGCATGTGTGTATGTGTGTGTGTGTGCACGCACACACGCAAACACAAAAACAACACACACGCACACGCACACACACACACACACCACCACTAACAACAACAACGACAGTGCTAAGTAAAGATAACTGACCTTCGTAATCTGAAGTAGTAGTAGGAGAACCTGGCTCGCCTTCTGGCTGGGGGGTGATCTGGTCTCCACTAATGATTTCTCCATTCACTGCACACACAATGAGTCAATGAGCACTGTAATAATTAAACAAGTGTACGGACAGCTGAGAGAACCCTATATGCATTATTATCATAGCAAACTTGTTACAAACTATTGCTTGTCATTATCACCATAAACTAACTCTTCCAGATAATTTGGACAAACAGATCACAGGACTAAACACGTGCATTTCGACCTCTTAGGCCTTCTTTACGTAAAATAAACAGCAATCAGGACAACAAAACGAAGAATGAGCAACCCCTTATCTTGTCAAATTCAGCACAAAATGGATGTTAACTGAAAACAAGGTCAACAGCCTCGTTTTCATTCAAAGCCCATCTTGTGCCAAATTTAACAAGTGATCACTCATTCTTCATATTTGTTGTCCTGAGTATTGTTTCTTTCGCCTGAAGAAGACCTAAGAGACTGAAATGAGTCGTGTTTTGTCCTGTAATTCATTTGTCCATGTTATCTGGCACAGTTAGTTCAAGTACTTTTTAAAATTTGTTTAAATGTCCATCTAGTATAATGTAACAGTGCTTACAGCCCAGCCGACCGCAAAGGGCCATATCAGGGCTGTCACCACACTGAATGTCCACCTCACTTTGCAACCAATACAGAAGACAGCAAAATGATCAGTACCAGTCAACCACCCCATCACCCAATGAAATGAATACAATCATACATCAGCACTTGCATGCATCCCACACACCCACCATTGAGAGAGACGATGCCGGGTCTACTCTTGCGGCTGTTTGCTTCATTGGTGGCAACACAGACATAGACTCCCACGTCAGCTACACTAGCTTCGCCCACGTTATAGGAATAGTCTGATGCGGGCAAGGGCCTTTCCACCCGCTGTCCATTCAACGTCCAGTATACCTGCATGCACAAGACAATTTCTTCCATGTCTAGTTCTGAAATTGTAAGGAGGGAAACGACAGAAACCTTGTACAATTCTGCTTTTCAAATTTGTGTTTCCTGTGAATGTGTTGAAAAACTTCTGAAAACAATTCAATATTTTGATGATTTCAAAATTCCTGTATCATTTTGGCAGGGGTGTGTGTGTAAAAAAATGGGACAAAATTAATTAAAAAAACAAAATCAAAGAAAACCACCAAAAACAAACCAAAAAAAAAGTGTCGCAAATCAAGAAATAAGCAAGACACATCTGACAATTTCTTCTTTTCTTTATTCTGGCTGTTATGCTGTAGTATATTTAATTATGTCTTTTCCCATTTGTCTTTTATTTTTCTTCTTTTTCTTTTTTCTCTATTCCCTTCTTTTCTCTATCTCCTGCTTTTTTTTTTTTGTGTAGTTATGTGTGTGTGTGTGTGTGTGTGTGTGTGTGTGTGTGTGTGTGTGTGTGTGTGTGTGTGTGTGTGTGTGCATGTGTGTTTGTGTGTGTGTGTGTGTTCGTTCGTGTGTTTTCTTGGCGCTCTTTTTATGAATGACATCGTTTTTTTCTTGTCATTTCTAAATTATTGGTGACTAATATATCAATCATGAACAGCAAAATATCTGTTCTTTGTTGATGTCAAGATAATGTACATGCATATAAACAATATTTCTTATTATAATCAGAACATCAACAACAATAAACAAAAGAATAACCAGTCTGACTAGATGATGTCCAGAATATTCAGTATTTTATCAAATGATCCCTGTCAACAGAGAGAGAGAGACAGGGAGGAGAGAGAAAAGAGAGAGAGAGAGAGAGAGAGAGAGAGAGACAGACAGACAGACAGACAGACAGAGAGGGGGGGGGGGAGGGAGAAAGAGAGAGAGAGAGAGAGAGAGAGAGAAGAGAGAGAGAGGATTTTCGGGAGGAGAGAGAGAGAGAGAGAGACAGACAGAGAGAGACAGACAGAGAGACAGACAGAGAGAGACAGAGAGACTGAGACAGAGACAGACATTGAGAGAGAAAGACATACAGAAAGACAGACAGACAGACAGACTGACAGACTGACTGACACACACACACACACACATACACAGACAGACAGACACAGAGAGAGACTGGCTGCTACAAATGAACCATGCAATACAAAGACATGAAGCCAGGAGAACGACGTAATCAGTAATGAGCGATAAAATTCACCTTTAACTCTTTATAATGACATAGGTGCATAGCACTAGCCCATTAGACAATGACCTGTAACTACATGGCATTGAGACAAAGCTCCACGACTACACACCACTGAGACAAAGATCCATGATTCAAAGCCTTTGAGATGAATGTGTATAAAAGAAAGCCATTGAGACAGAGACCCATAGTGAAAAGCCATAAAGACAAAGACCTATGACAACAAGCCATAAAGACAACGACCCATTACAATAAGCCATAAAGACAAAGACCCATGACACCAAGCCATAAAGACAAAGACCCATGGCAAACCATAAAGATAGATAAGATAATGTTGCTTATAGCCCAGCCGACCGCAAAGGGCCACATAAGCCATAAAGACAAAGACCCATGACTTCAAACCATAAAGACAAAGGTCCATGACTACAAACTATAAAGACAATGGTCTATAACTACAAACCATAAAGACAAAGGTCCATAACTACAAACCATAAAGACAAAGGTCCATAACTACAAACCATAAAGACAAAGGTCCATAACTACAAACCATAAAGACAAAGGTCCATAACTACAAACCATAACAACAAAGGTCTGTAACTACAAACCATAGAGACAAACGTCCATAACTACAAACGATAAACACAATGGTCCATAACTGCAAACCACTGAGAGAGAAGCCCATGATGACAGATCAATATAACAAAAAGTCTTAACCACACAATCCATAAGGACAAAGGTCCACGATGACAGACCTCTGAGACAAAGGTTCATGATTACATGCCACTGAGCCAAAGAAGTCACGAATGCCCTTGAGACAAGAGTTCACAACGACAACTCACTGAGCAAAAGATTCACAACTACAAAAAAACTCGCAAAGATGGACCTTTATCTCACAGTAAGGGCAACGTTAATATGCATGTTCACTGGATCATTAAGTCTGCGCAGAGTGTATATGTTTCTCCTAAAAAATGTTTCAAGTTCCTTCTGAAAAAATTCGATCTAGCATTAGGAACAGTCTGGGAGCCGGAATACCTCAGTGGTAGAGTACCGGACTCGTAATCTTGGTGATCCTGGGGTTGCGGGTTCGAATCTCTGCTAGGCCTTTATGGTACTGACTCCCTTTCCCAAACAGTCCTTCGAATGAGAGACTATAAACCGAGGTTCCATATGTGAATGCACATATAACATCTTGCACACACGTAAAATCCCATCACCAACTTTCGGAAGAGAAGGCCAGTTAAGCTGTTGGTATGGATGACACCTTACAAATAGCATGCACCTTCCCCGAAGTTGGAGTATGGCTGCCTTAATGGTGGGATAAAAATGGCCATACACACAAAACTCTACTCCTTTTGATGGGTAGATGGGATTAATCCTTGCCTATACAGGGAGTGTCTGCAGGAGTATCAGCCTGCGTACACAGAAAAAAAAGAAACAGCCCTAATGGGAGCATAAAACAAAACTATATTGAAAACTATAACACTTTCATCCATCTTCTTGATGACTGTGCATTGTTTGGTTTCAGTGGTTCCAAGACTTTCCTGCCATTGGAGAAGACTGCAAGGAGAAGCTGGATCTTTGAAACCCACACTTGTTGAAGCAATGGTTTCTTTAAACTGTCAGAGTGCCTGTGGGTGTGGTGTCCTTCTAGGGGAGCTGCATGAAACTGAAAGAAGTATCTGGCCCCAAGGAAATTTTTTATGTCTATTTTTTTTTTCTGTTGAAATTACTTATGTATCGCCTATCCTCAGTTTGCAGTCAAGCTCCATAGCCCATACAATCCACACTCTTGTTTACACACCAGGCTGCCTACCCTGGCAGAGCTGACTGAACAGTTGCCTGTTGGTGCTACATTCAGTTGTTTCCTGTGTCTCTTAGTCCAGTATCATCACTCAGTTTGTAAACTCATTCTTTACATTTTTCACAGAGGATGCTTGCAATGTGTGTACACATGTCATCCATATCAATGGCCAAATTGGCCTTCTCTTCCAAAAACTGGTGAAAGTGTGAAAGATGTGTATGTGTTCACATATGGAACCTTGGTTTACAGTCTCATTCCAAAGACCTTTTTTTGGAAACAAAGTCAAAACAAATACTAATTCCAAGGGGAAAATCCTCCTTGTACCAAAAACAACACTACAGAGATTTGAACCTGCAACCCTAGTCTTACAGGATCATGAGTTCGACATTCTACCAACTGAGCTGTTCTGGCCTCGAGATGGCCAATTGCAAAACCAAATACCTTCCGTGGGGATATTCTTCATTTTCAAGTTTCTGAGAATTTTTCAAGTCTTCCAAGACAGGACTGATATACTTACACTTGTTTCCTCTAACAGCCTGTCATTTGACTTCTACTTGGTTAGTGTTTGCATCTTCTACTCAGATGGCAATTGTCAAACTCCGTACAAACACAGAACCACTAAGGATTCTACTCAATAAACAGAAAAACACACAGTTGAACTTTCTTGTGTACATTCTAATTATAACATTTGATCCTCTGAGCACTGGCCATTGGAATGCCATGACAAATCATTGTTATCAGAAAGTATATCACCAAATATTAGAGACACAGATGGACAGAGAGACAGATGGATGGACAGACAGACAGACAGACACAGAGAGAGACTGACCTCAGGCATGGGGTTCCCTTGCGGTGGCTCACAGGGAAGAGACAGGAACTGTCCCTCTTCCACTGTGATGTTGAAAGGTTCACGCACAAACATTTTCTTCAAGACTGAAAACAGAAACATATCCACCCATGGAAATATTCATAAGCATGACCATAAACACACACACACACGACATAAACAAAACACAAAGACATACAGACACAGACAGACAGACACATACACACACAAAATCACACACATACACACACACAAGACCACACACAGTACGCAAGCACTTGGGGATATATGTACTCGTACCATGTGTCTGTGGAAAGCGTTTCGCTACCACCCGTGGCATGAAGATCCACAGAACAAAGATGGGATGTGTGAAGACTCATCTGAATGAGCAGCAGCGCACTGCATCAGCAGATAAGACGTCGGAAGACCAAGGCCAGGATTTAAACCACAGTGCCAAGGACATCCACGCTGTTGGTTCGGATGAGGAATTTGCACAGGCCCTCGATGCCAGGCGCCTGAAACTCAACCTGCCACGAGCAAACGAGACTGAAGATTGGGAGAAACTGGATGCAAAAATCGTCCAAAGACTCGATGCACTGATAGGGAAAAGCACCCTGGAACACAAACTAGCCACATATGGGGACATTGTGTATGCCACATGTAGAGACGCCTATGGAGAGCAAAACTACCCAAAGAGAAAACACCTCCAAAGAAATCCAGACGCCAAGAAGAGATGGACAAGATCAGGGTCCAAAAGAAAAACCTCAAGAAGCAAATGAAGACTGCTCTGCCAGCTGAAAAACAAGGCTTGGAAAAACTCTGGGAAGACCTGAAAGCAAAACACAGCGCCCTCAGCAAAGCGGAATCTGCGAGGAAGAGGAAGAGCAAAAAGAAGAAGACACAAGAGCGTTTCTTCAGAGACCCCTTCCAGTTTGCCAGAACTCTGTTTGAGCAGCCAAAATCTGGGACCCTAAGTGTGGACAAAGGAGTTCTTGAGCAGCATCTGAGAAAAAACATACTCTGACTCACAGAGCAAAGCACCACTCGACATTCAAGGTCTGGTGTGGCCAACCAACCCTGAGGAACAGTTCAATGACAAGCCTCCAACGTTGGCGGAAATCAAGAAGGTGGTCGACAAAGCCAGAGCCAAATCATCATCACCAGGGCCAAACGGAATACCTTACCAGCTGTACAAGAAATGTCCCAAGGTGCTGGAGTGGCTCCACAGGCTGCTGCGATCAGCTTGGAGAAAGAAATCAGAAGATCAGCGGCCAGTGGATGACGGCAGATGGTGTGTACATCCCCAAAAGAGCAAAACTCAAGTGACATCAGCAGCCAGTTCAGGCCAATATCACTACTGAACGTCGAAGGGAAAATTCTTCTCTGTCATGGCAGCAAGGCTGACCAAGTACCTCATGGAAAAACAAGTACTTGGATGTGTCAGTCCAGAAAGGTGGCATTCCAGGCGTGGCTGGCTGTGTAGAACACGCCACAATGATCTGGGACGCAATCCAAAGAGCAAAAACAGAAAAGAGAGACCTGGACGTAGTGTGGTGTGGCGACCTGGCAAACGCATATGGATCTGTACCCCATGAGATGATACAGTTGGCTCTTAAGATGTACCATGTGCCAAAGAACACATCCGCGACATGCTCAAGAAGTACTTCAATGGCTTCTCAATGCGGTTCTCTACCAAGGAGTAAACAAACAGATTGGATCAACTTGGAAGTGGGCATTGCAATGGGCTGTGCCATTTCCCCAATACTGTTCGTGTTGGCAATGGAAGTCATCTTGAAAGCAGCAACAAGCAACGCAAGACAAACAGACCTTGGCGATGGATACAAGATGCCCCCTCTCAAGGCCTTCATGGATGACACTACAGTGATTTCATCCAGAGAAGACGAGACACGTCACGTGCTGGAGAGGCTGGACGACATAGTTGCCTCATCCAGAATGAAGTTCAAGCCAAAGAAAGAAATCACGGAGTCTCTCTGAGGAGGAAAGAAAAAGTGGCCGAATCTGTGTGGTCTTCAGTGTTGCCAACCAGACCATTCCAACAGTAACAGAAGAGCCAGTCAAGAGCCTTGGAAGATGGTATGATGATACGCTGAAACGCTGAAAGACACACACAGAAGAGCAAAAGAAACCAAAACAGATGTCGGAAGAAGGCTTGGAGACCATTGACCAGTGTGGGCTCCCTGGCAAATACAAGGTCTGGTGTCTGCAGTTCATGCTGATACCAAAGCTCCTATGGCCTCTGATGATATACGACATCTGCACCAGCATAGTGGAGGCAATGGAATCCAAAATCAACAAGTTCACAAGGAAATGGCTTGGTGTCCCACCCTGTCTGACTGACATAGCGCTATACTGTCGCCAAGCAAAGCTGAAACTACCACTGAAATCCATCCTGGAGGAATATAAAGCAGGGAAGATCAGACTTCAAAGCATGCTGGAGGACTCAGGAGACAAGGTGGTTGAAGCAATCAAGCCCCAGCTGAAGACAGGCAGAAAATGGAAAGTTCAAGAGGCGATGGATTCTGCAAAAGAAAGTCTCAAGATCAGAGAAATAACAGGACACACACAGACCAACAGACAAGGACTGGGGGTGACCAAAACTGAATGGTGGTCAAAGGCCAAAGGAAAAGCCAAAAGAGACATGATGATTCAGGAGATGAGAAAAGAAGAAGACCAACAAAGACTCCAAAAAGCAGTCAGCAGAGCCAGCAAGGGCAATGGACAACATGGGAGAATGCACTCCAAAGAAGTCTCACTTGGAATGACATTTGGCACATGGCCCCTCTCAGGATCAGCTTCATTCTCAGATCTGCATATGACCTTCTGCCTTCAAATGCAAACCTGGTGAAGTGGGGGAAAAACAGACGATCCTTCATGCCCCCTTTGCCATGAAAAAACAAACAGTGGAGCATGTCCTAAGCTCATGTAAAGTAGCCCTGGCTCAAGGAAGGTACACATGGAGGCACAACCAAGTGCTCAAAGAGATTGTACAAGTAGTCTGGGCTAGTACCAACACCACAAAAGGGAAAATCAGGACTCCAAAAGCACCCGCAACATTCTTCACGGCAGGAGGCAGCGAATCATGGCCAAGAAACAACAGTGCCACTCGGAACATGCAGGCAGAGTCTGCTGGACGGGGCAGATGACTGGGAGTGCACAGCAGACCTCCCAGAATGGAATAGTCACCCAGAGAGATTATCAGCAAGAGTGGCATGAGCCAGACATAGTATTACACTCTCAGTCAACCAAGCAGCTGATCATGATCGAGCTCACGGTGCCATATGAGAACAGAATGGAGGCAGCTCAGATCTACAAGACTGAAAAGTATGCTGATCTGGCAAACAGCCTGAGGAGAGAAGGCTATCAGGTCAAAGTCCTCAC
>JADBJO010004322.1:52500-67500 GCA_016801955.1 Conus betulinus | reverse complement strand
GAGACTCTAAGGACAGCATCAATGTTCAAAAATAAAATTAAAAAACCCAAGAGAAAAAAAAAACAGACAAACAAACAAACAAAATAAGTGACGTTACAACACTCTTCACATTCAACCTCCTCCTTCAGTTCATCATTATTACTATTATCAACATTTTGATCAATTCAATTAATACATGCACACTGCAAGATAACTTACGGTGGGCTTTGGCACACCCCTTGGAGATTCGCAGGCAAGCTCCGTGGACACGCCCACTTCAACAACTGTCTGGGCCACTGGTTCTTCCTCAAACTGGCTCTCCATATCTAGGACGGGACATCAGTCAACCATTTCAACCAGCCCCACTGACCAACAATTGACTGAGTTTACTCACTCATTCGTTCACATACTCTCCCTTTAACCCCAGTCATTTGACTGCTTGTCATAAGGGAAAGCAGATCAGATCATAAAACCATGTGATGATAAGCCAATGAAAGTCTCATAAGCAGTGTATGGTTACTACATAAGTATACAACAATGAAGTTGCCCCCAGTGTATGTCTGTGAAAAATGAATGAACAAACAAACAAGAAACCTCTGACAGACAGACAGACAAACAGACAGACAGATAGATGGACAGAGAGACAGACAGCGAGATAGTCTCATCTTCTTTTTTCCTACAGTGGTATTACTACCATAACGCACATTCTAGCTCCTACATCCATGTGGATCAATTTTTACCCTTTTGCACTCCCAGTAGATCACTAGAGCAGTCATGAGGCAAACTGTCAGAGGACACACAGCACTGCTAAGGCCATTCTTCACTGAATGAACCAAAGGTTTGCAAATCTAGACTGAGAACAAATGACAAACCATAATCGAAGTATGATCCAAAATCTCCTTTGCAGAATTTACAGCGTATTAACATCTGATTCTTAATTTAAGTTTGAATGCTCTTTTCTCAAAGGAAAGAACATGACCTTGCACACTGCTCATTGGTCCTTGACTCTGATATTTTATAAGACCAACTGAACTTGGAACTGTTCAGAAATTGCTGTGAAATGGATTTTAGCAATCTCTTGGTCTGAAATTTCACACATTCATTTCCAAAGCATTGTGAACTTTACCATTTTGGCCTATTCATATAACAAAGTTTGCTGTAACTAAATGAAAAGAGAATGGCAATTTATAATATGTCAAACAACCGAAAACTTTTTTCCATCACAGAAGCACAGTCACAAACTGATTTCCATTAAAGGAGAGCTTCATGCAGTTACTTCCCTTTGCATGCACACAAGTAGTTCCCAGATCATGCTGAGAGTGCCTTTTTTCCCCACTGCAAACTGAGCTTCAGCAAGATTCATGAACCTAACCAATCTTCAATCACAAACCAAAAGATTGGGCAATTAAAAAAAAAATGATCCAATGGATTGTTCCACAGGTCGTTAATTTACCAGATGAGGTATACAAGGGTAATAGAATAGTTCCAGGAGTTTCTCGACAGTCCTGAAACCCTGCAAGCAAACCAGAAGCTTGCAGTGGGTTCGATAAATTGCTTCTGAAATGTTCTGTGCATTTTGAAACATTACACTGCTTCATAGCTAGCTGCTGAATTTTCTGTAAGGCTCCCTGCTTCTTGGTTGGCTACATGATGTTGTGATTCTTGAACACTGTAGAACAGAAGTTTGACTGGTTTGTTTGTGCATCCACTATGGTTCTAAAATTGTCTGTTCCTCTTTGACTTAACAGAAAGCCACAGTTCTGTAAAAAAAAATTGCAGTAGACTGGCTCTAGATACAACGCGGTAACATATTATGTCTTTTTTGTTCTTGTCACATCTGCTTGTCATCTCTGTGTGTGTGTGTGTGTGTGTGTGTGTGCGAGTGTGTGTGTGTGTGTGTGTGGGGGGGGGGGGGGATGTGACATTTTTGTTTACATTTTTTTTGGGGTCTCTGTTTGTTTGTTTCTGTTTTTTCCTTTTCAATGTATGTAACTTTTTGACAGACGCTTATGTACTTGTTCACATGACTACTGCATGGACTTACTGGTTGGGGTTTTTGTTTTTCATGTTTATGTATGAACGCAATTTAGAAAAGAAAAGAAAATTTTTTTTTAAATCAGTACATACACAGACACAGACACACAAAGACACACACAAAAACACACACACAATCTGGAATCTGGATGTTTGGGATAGCAAGATTTATCAATTTTGTTAGAGATGAAGGACATGTCTCCATTCTGGGACCGATGCCATGGCTGCAAGAAAATTAAACTTAATAATAACAAAAAATTCTAGCTCAGAAACTACAAAAGATATAAAAATGAAATGTATATGATTTTTGAAGGAAATTGAATGGAGATTTTGAATCTGGGCTTCTTTTGTTTTAATTTTGATCATAAAAAAATATTTAGGCATTTAGATTTGGATAGATTTTTTTGCACAATCAAAAACATATGTATTTACCACTACAGCTTCACATCCAAAAAAGAACACAAAGCAAAAAAGTTGAAAATAAAGTTTGTATTGTACACTACACCTGTAAATGAAAGTAAAACAGTCTAGAAGTCTATCCAGACGCTCACACCTCATGCAGACAGGTCAGTTCACGACCACGCCCCCCCCCCCCCCCACCACGCCCCCTTGCTGGACTTCAACCCTCTCTTTCACTCCTCCTCTTCCCCTACCTTTCCTGCTGCCCGTGTCATGCCGCGAGCAGGCTGCGCTCCCCTCTCGCGCTGACTAACACGCCGCTGCCCACTCGCACGCAGTGCAGAGTACACACTAGGCTAGCTCGTTCGACGTTGGTAACCAGTCAGCTGAACACACTCTTGAGATCGCACAGCACGACTCAATAACTGACGAATATGGCCGGCAATTCCATCCCTATCATCATCTCACCTTCATGCTCGAGTGAGTCGCTGAATAAAAGATTATTATCTTTATCAAAAATGATTAGCAGAGCCCGCTCAGCTGTGTAAGTACGTTGATTTGGTCGCTACGCTCGTCGAAGGTTGCGCCGCCATCTTTGCAAGCGAGACAAAGCGCTGGCTGGGTCATCCAGTCAGTGATGAGGAAAAATGGTCTTTCCCCTCACGTGTGGTCATTTGCATATCATTTTAATACTGTAGACATATAAGGCTTACTACGCACACTCTATTTCAGTCCTTTGATAGGAATAGTAACGAATGAAAATTCAAGAAAAATGCATGACGTCAGTGGACGGCCCATAGGCACTGGAAGTACATTTTTACTACGGCGTCAGCTTTGCATTCAGATATGAAAAGAACATTTTATACTTTCATTTTAAAAAGGGGTATTTCCATGTTAAAAGGGCATTTTCTACATGCAGTAAATAAGCCTGAACCGCCATCTGCCATGCGATGAAAGAGTAAATAATGGTACCCTGAACTGACATTTATACACATAGGAAGGAAGTGAAAGTTGGTTTCATTATTACTCTTTAAGTTTCATCTCTTAAAGTATATTCCCTGTCCCCAGTTCCAGAACCATCACCCTCACGCCAGCTTCTAACCCCTAACTCCAACCAATCCTGCCCCTTCTCCTCTAAACAAACACACACATACATGACTTGTTTCCCTTCTTTTCCAATGTATCCCCCTCTCTAATCACTCATACCATTGTATGTTTCCTTGCATATACACATATAAAATGAGAGACTCAACAACTGGACAAACTCACATATACAAATATACATAGAAACACATGAACATCCTCTTCCTTCGTGTGTGCGTGTGCACACACACACACACACACATTCATGCACACACACACACACACACACACTCAGACACACAAACGCATCTCCTTCCCTACGCACTGACACACAGACAGACAGATGGATAGACACACACACACACACACACACACACACACACACACACACTTACACACTCACCCATATTCACACACACACTCTCAGATACACAGACGCATCTCCTTCCCTCCTGCACCTGACACACAGACACAGACAGAGACACATGCATGCACACACACATACACAAACACATTTCCTTCTCTCCTGCACAGACACACATATGCATACATGGACATGTAGACAAACAACACACACAACACACGCACACACACACACATGCACACACACACACATATACATGTTCACACACACATACACACACACACACACACTCGCACTCATGCACACATGCAAGCGAGTGCGCATGCACACACGCACACACACACATACACACACACACACACACGCACACACACACACACACGCACGCACACACACACACACATTACACACTCCCACATTGCCCTCCTCCTCCCCTCTCACCTTAAAAGCATCCAGCTCTCTGTCAGCCTGCACTCTTTTCCCATTGCACACGTAGATCAAACCAGTGGCTTCCACTGCCCAGCATGTAATTGTGGCCGGCTCCTCATTGAAGATGTACACCTCTGTGGGGCTGGACGTGTCCGTGAAGAATGGAATGATGCGACCGGTCTTGGTGGTGCTGAGCTCAAAGTCATCAGGGGGACCTGTGGTCGTGGGGGTCTTGTCCATTCCTCTCTCTGTCGTGGTCACTCCTTTGGGAGTGGTTGCATCCACATCTCCTGTCGGCCATTCAGAGTTAAAAAAAAAAAAAAAAAAAAAAAAAAAAAAAAAAAAAAAAAAAAAAAAAAAAGGTTGAAACTGGACTTTGTTGATACAGTGATAAAAAACGTGGAAAGATGCCATTGTTAACATACACATAAATAGTATATATCGTAGTGTTTTAACATGTGCATAATACAACAAACAAACTCTTGTTCTCATGGTGAAACAAATACATGCCCATAACTCCAAAGGAATGCTGCTTATGACACCAAATTGCCCAGCAGATATGACAACACAGAGCACACAAAACAAACAAGGAAACATGCCCCCAAAAGGATGTTCCTTTCTTGCCTATATACCCCACACCGACGCATCCATGCATCAACAACTGGAGAAATGAACAAATACAAATTAACATTTATTCAAGACTGGCAAAGTGATAGAACAAAACAGACGGAACAGTAGAATAGAATATAATCAAAGAAAACAGGAACTACATAACACAACAGGACATCACTAAAAAGAACGTCACAGAATGGTATTAAATAAAACATAATGATAAATGATAAACAAATAAGGTAATTCTACCACAATGAAATTAATTACATGTCCACAACTCCAAACAAACAGCGCTTATGGAAAAAAAACACACACACACACAAAAACTTAGCATAAATGCAAACACAGCGAACAAGGGGACATCCGCAAAAAAAAAATGATGTTCCAAGCTTGTCCATATACCCTGTACCAGACACATATACACAGAAACAACAACAGGAGGAATGAACAGACACATACTAACATTTACTCAAGACTGGCACAGCCCTTTGGTCTTGAATACAGTCAAACAAAGACAGGGACAGTAACAAACATAGGTAACCTTGGTATGAAAAGAAATCTTAAATGTGGCAGGGAACAGTAAACAGTAAATAGCAAAACATGTAAGGTTCCTTCCATGAAATTGGTTACATGCCTGTAACTCCTTGTGCATTCTGCATACAACATGAGATCACCTAACAGAAATGCCAACACACAGAATATACAACAAACAGGAAAACAACCCCAGAAAAATGATGCTCCAAGCTTGTCCATATACCTGCACCTGACAGATATACACAGAAACAAGCTTGTCCATATACCTGCACCTGACAGATATACACAGAAACAATCTTGTCCCATATACCTGCACCTGACAGATATATATACACAGAAACAATCTTGTCCATATACCTGCACCTGACAGATATACACAGAAACAATCTTGTCCATATACCTGCACCTGACAGATATATATACACAGAAACAAGCTTGTCCATATACCTGCACCTGACAGATATATATATACACAGAAACAAGCTTGTCCATATACCTGCACCTGACAGATATACATAGAAACAAATCTTGTCCATATACCTGCACCTGACAGATATACACAGAAACAAGCTTGTCCATATACCTGCACCTGACAGATATATATACACAGAAACAAGCTTGTCCATATACCTGCACCTGACAGATATACATAGAAAACAATCTTGTCCATATACCTGCACCTGACAGATATACACAGAAACAAGCTTGTCCATATACCTGCACCTGACAGATATACACAGAAACAACAACAACTGGAGAAATGAACAGACACAAATTAACATTTATTCAAGACTGGCACAGCTCTTCTGGTTTTGAATATAGTCAAACAAACACATACAGGGACAAACAGTCACACATACAGGTAACCTTGGTTTGATTGGTGTGAAATAAGATCTTTAAAGAAGGCAGGCAACAGTAAACAGAAAATAATGAACAAGCAGGTTGTTGTATATATGAGTCAGGTACAAGGTATAATGGACAAGCCTGGAACATCTTTTATTGGGGGATGTCTCCTTGTTTGTTGTTTGTGCACTGTGTTAGTATTTCTGCTAGGTGATTTAGTATCATACTTGGCATTCATTTGGTGTTACAGGAAAGGAGAATGAGAACAGAATGGAATAGACCCCAACGGAAGAAAAATATCAAATTAGAAACAAACAAACAAACAGATGGAATATAATGGAACAGAACCAAATACAGGAACTGGACAGAGCTGCATAGAATAGAACAAAGCAACAGAAAAGCAGTACAGTTTACCATAATATGACACCGTACAACAAACAAGCAAACAAACAGATTGAACATAACAGAACAGAACCAAGCACAGGAAAAGAACAGAGCTTCATTGAACAGAATACAAAACAAAAGAAAAGTAGTACAATTCACCGTAATATGACATCATACAACAAACAAGGAAACAAACAGACGGAACATAATAGAAAAGAACCAAACACAAATAGAACAGAGCTGCACTGAACAGAATACAAAGCAACAGAAAAGCAGTACAGCTCACCATAATGCGATACCGTACAGCATCACAAAGTAAATTGCAATGCGGTTCTACACTGTACATTTCACAAAGCAAACTGCACTAGGGGTTGCTGTCGTCAATGCAGACTACAGACCACCACTCACCATAAATCTCCAAGACAGCTGGACTGGATGACCGTCGTCCTGCTGGGTTGAAGGCCACACAGACATATTCCCCTGAATCCTGTAGTCTTGCTCTGTCAATGAACAGTCGTCCATCTGACAGAATCTCCAGGTTTGTCATCAGCATCCACGTTTAGGACTTGTCCATCTTTCTGCCAGATCATCTGGAAATGGACAACCTGATGTTGCTCTTTTGCCTAATCATCATTTTGTATGTGACATCACTCACTTGCTGCAAAGCTCTCAAGAGGATAACCAAAATGATGCAGCAGTCTTACAGATATTCTTTAACACCTGTTTGAGGTAAAGTTTCAACATCTTGTGGATGAACATAGTCAGCAACACTGAGTTGTGGCAAAGAGCAGGTCAGGATCCAATCTCCACACAGATCCCATGGAGGAAGCGGGGCTGGCCAGGACACATCCTAAGGAAACCAGTATCCAACACCATGCCTCCATCTCTGACTTGGAGAAAAGGAGGAAGAGTGGAAGATACCGAAACAACCGGAGAAGAGACACTGAGGCAGGGCTGAAGAAGAAGGGAAAGAACTACAGAGAGGCATGAAGAGTAGCTAAGAGTAGTGTCCACTGGTCAATAGTTCCTGGAGGCTGAAGGGCCAAAGTATGCAAGTAATAAGACATCATGAAAATCCCAGTTACCAGTGATTTCTGTCATTCTAATCTCTGTCACAATACCAGCCTTTCTGACATCAGAGAGATAAAATGTTGATATCCGCATACACCAAACATACCAACGTGTTCACATGCCTGCGACATGAATGTGTATGCATCCATGCATGTATGCATGCATACATACATGGGAGGAGTGGACATTGGGAACATGGCTCAAGTTTTCACACTTTTTTGTTTGTTTGTTCGCTGTCTCATCTTCAATACTCTCCCCCACCCCCACCCCTCTTCCCCCCCATCCCCCATGGAATCACTCCAAAGCCCCTCGGTCCTGCTCCCCTTTCACAGCCTCACTCATGTTTGTCCTGCCAGAGCTCCAGCTCTACAATGAGCAAGTATTTAAAGCTGTGACGAGGCAACCCACCAGGGGAGACACTGCACCGCTGGTGAGTCATTTCGAAGGTGTTCCAGAACTGCCTGCTCTAATGTAATAAACTTGAAACACCACCGACTGAGCTCATTACCAATGATGATAATTATGCAGTAATAATCACCTTAGGCGTGGGCTGCCCTCCAGGAGGATCACAGGCAAATTCAACAGAGGATCCTGCGTAATACTGTCCCCCAACAGGCTCGTACATGAACACAGAGTCGATGTCTGAAAACCATAAAGACATATCTAAATCAATCTTGGAAAACCCGTATGACTTGACGATGCAGTAACAAGTCTTACCTGATGTGTGAAGATCCAAATGAGAAGTAAAGTAAATGATGGAAACCCAAATGATCTGATATGAGTTAAATCAATGAATGGACAACAAAAGTGATTTACTATATTATATCAAAGCTTAAATTGAAAGTCAGCATGAAGCATAGCGATCATACTTTAATCTGTGAGATCAGCCCTAAACTATTCAACTCAACTACTATCAATACAAACCCTTCTCAGCCAGGTGAGAACCAAAAGTGACTAATGTGCTTTCAAGAGCCACACTGTCACCAAGTCTCTTACTCTTTGTGTTGAGAACTATGCAGCTGAAAGATTACTCTAAACTCTAGTGTAGCTATGAGATAGTTTCAATGATATCAAAAAACAAAAATAAACAAAACAAAAGGAAAAAAGTGAACTCTGACATTCTTACAAACATATCCATTGGATTCATTAGGTTTCTCACTCTTGAGTTGAGAATGACGCAGCTGAATGATTACTCTAAATACTGGTCTAGCTGTGAGATGGTTTCACTGATAAAACACACACAAAAAAACCAATAAAAAAAAAACACACACACACACACACAAACAAACAAACAAACAAAAAAAAAAGGTGAACTCTGACATTATTCCAAATGTACACATCAGACAAAACTCTGCTAATAAGTTATAGGTATTTTCTGCATGCTTGTATATTTTACCACTCTATCAGCTTTTACTGTTGTGTAGTATGCTTAATTCTTGGAAATTCAAAGTGACAATGACAAATTATCACTTTAAACCTGTTTAACAGCATAATTCACTTCCCACCCCAATGTCAGAACAAAAAATTGGGGGGTGAACAACTTCTACGTCACTTGATGGTGATTTACATTGGTGTCATGTACTTGCTGGGTGCACCAAAAAGCAGACAACTGACTCACAGGCAGGACTGATGGTGGCAATGTTGCTGAGGTTGTAGTGCCAGGCTCCGCCCTTGATGTACCAGGCCACACACTGGCAGCTGTAGTCCTGGCCTTCCTGCACGCTGTTCAGCTCCTGGTCAGTGACGATGGTGGTGGCAGTCAGCAGCCTCTTTACCGCTGGCTCTGTCTGTCTGGACCTCGATGACCTGTTGGCCCCACAACAGTCATTGTCATCCTTAGTCCAGACATGCTTACCCTAAAACTGTGACTGGTTTACTTTTCAACTAAAATAGGCATAACATATTTTCTATACAGTGTGTGTATAGATCTTCATATACATTTTGGTAAAATTGGGGGACCGCAGAGGCAGATTCATACCATCATACAGGAGAAGGTAGAAGGATAACTGATTTTCCAGTACTGGCCATGAAAATAGTTTTCTCCCCAAACAAGTTACTTTCAAACCTGATTCATCAACATACACTGGCACAAATAATAACTCTCTTGCCATTTGTTTTAAAATTTCAAAGCCTGTAGTTCCTGCTATTGTTCCAAAGTATCAGCATGTTGTCAAAGACACAGATGCAACCAGATGTCATCTTTAATGTGTGCGAGTTTCAGTTAGTGAAAGTTGTTGCTCTTTGGTCATAACACCACACACAATGGTCATACACCACAAGTGCAATTACCACTGCCATGCCCATTCTGTCAGACAGGTCCTAAGAGTGCTGTGTGGGACACCAGGGCAGTCAGGGAATCTCCATGGCTCTTTGTAATTTGTCAGACTAAACAGGGTAGAGCTACTGTTAGGACACCCTACATACTTCTAAGACACTCTGTATGCTGCTAGGATGTCCTCATATTGCTAGGATACCTTGTCCAATTCTAGGATGTTCCAATATTGCTAGGATACCCTGTAGAATTCTACAATATCCTTTTATTGTACCAAATCCTATGAAATTCTATGATGTCCTTATATTGCTAGGATGTCCTGTAGAATTCTATGATGCCCTTACATTGCTAGGACATCCTTCAAAATTGTAGGATACCCTTATATTGCTAGGATGTCCTTCATAATTGTAGGATACCCTTGTATTGCTAGGATCCCCCAATTCATTCTAGACTTGTCTAATTTGCTAGGACACGTGATATACTGTAAGAATGCCCTCAGGACAATTTGTAAGCTAAAGTGCCCCGTTTAATTCTGAAAAACCTTGTGTAATTCAAGGATGTCCTGCATATTACAAAGACACCACCACATATACTGACAGGATGCCCTATGCGCTGCCAGAACACCCTGTACACTACAAGGACATCTTGTACTCCACTAGGATATTCTGTTTATAGCTAGTGCACCCCCTGTACATTGGTAGGACAAACTGTATGTTTCTAGGAAATCTGTATACTGCCAAGACACCCTGAATATTGCTAATATAGGTTGTGTACTGCTAAGATGCCCTATATACTGCAAGAATGTCCTGAGTACTTCTGTAACACCCTGTGTACTGCTAACATATGCTGTGTACTGCTAGGATGTCCTACATATTACATAGATGTCCTCCATACTTCTCTAACACCCTGTGTACTGCTAACATATGCTGTGTACTGCTAGGATGTCCTACATATTACATAGGTGTCCTCCATACTCTAATGACACCCTGTGTACTGGTAATATCCCAGACAGCAAGGGTCCTAGGGCCCACCTAGATTCTAGCCAGATCCAGCTCGGTTGTCCTAGATATCCTAGGCTCATCCGCTTGTCTTGGAACCCAATCTAGGTTCTAGCTTGGCACTAGTATGCCACCCAAGCAGCGTGCTGCACCTAGGATGCCTAGCTAGATTCTAGGTAGGTACTACCCGGTCACTCAAGCAAGTGCTGACCTAGGGAACCAAGCTAGATTCTAGCACAGCCCTAGCCTGCCACCCTAGCACGCGCGCTCTACCTCCCATAATGCGCCGAGTCATCAGGCCAACCAAACTGGCCTATATTTAGCGCAAATCTCAATTCCATTTTTTTTCTTTATGTTTTTCTTTTGTTTCACATTCTACAGTATTCTAGCTGCGTAATCACCAGAAATGATAGAAAACACGAGAATGTTGCACATGTTTTGATTGTTTTATGTCTTTTTTTTTTTTTATTTACATGAGATTTTCCGATCCGGAATTTTGTGTGTGGTGGTCGACACTTTTCATTGACCGGAGTCGTGCCGTTTGCCGTTCTTGTTCGCCGGTGCAAAGCAGCTGTGAACACGTGTGTCACTTACAGTGGGCTTTTTGGACCTTTTCTCCATTTTTTAAAAGGTAGCTGTTGTACTTTTCTTTTTTTAAAAACATGTCCTTCGTACTGGTTGAAAAAACAGACGTATACGAAAATTTGTTTCTGAGACTTTGAAAGCCTGTGATCAGGCTGCTGTGATTTTCGGCGAAAACGAAGCCAAAGCGCAAAAATTGTCTTTTGTGTGTGATTCTGTTGAACTTGATTCAGATCGATAGCCGCCACTTCTCCGTAGTCCTTTGTGTTCGGACTCTGTTAGTGACAGTCGTGATGTTCAATTGAACACTCCTGTTAGACGTAATAATCATACTGATCACACAGACAGTAGTGCTTCTGATACAAATGATGGACTTGATGAGTTTGTTGGTGGTAATAAGTCTGATAGCGCCACAGAACTAGCACCAATGAAGTTGAGAACTGGGAAAACGACGACATTTATACTGATACACTTTCAGGTTTTTGTGATTCTTATAACGATGATTTAGAAGGTGAAATGAATGAAGAGAATTTTGTACTTTTGCTGCTGCATGTTGGCATTTTTTGTTTATGTAGCTCTGAATTATGTGAAAGTCATGTTGATTATGGAGCGGCATGAAACGAACATTACTGATGAAGACGTACATGAGCGATTGGCTGGCCACATGGAGGGACTGTGTCCCAGGTGGCAAAAGTAAGCCAAAAACAGTGGTGGTGGTTGTGGACGACCCGGCAGAGGCCAACACAGAAATTGTGTGACTCAATGCATTTAAGAGAAATTTTCAATAAAATTACCTGAATTGCTCCCATAATAAACTGATGTTGTGTGTGTGTGTGTGTGTGTGTGTGTGTGTGTGTGTGTGTGTGTGTGTGTGTGTGTGTGTGTGTGTGTGTGTGTGTGTGTGTGTGTGTGTGTGTGCGTGTGCGTGCATGCGTGCGTGCGTGTGTGCGTGTATGAATTTCATGGTGGACAACAAACAGAATGGCTGTGAAGCCTGGATACTGTGAAAGGATGAAGAAAATATAATCAATGCAACAGAAAAGAGGTTCTACGGACGACGACTTCCAGAATCAATGGACAGACACAAGAACAAACCACAGCATGTTAAATGAACTGAATGCTAAGCACCAACTGTTCACAGGGATCAACAGAAGAAAACTGAAACATGTAGGCCATGTGATCAAAAACACAAAGATAGGATTGATGTCAACAGTCATGCAGGGGAAGTTTAAGCAAAGTTCAGAAAGGGACAACTGCACACATCCTACTTCAACAACATTGCTGGTGTGTGTGTTTTGGAAGTTGCCTACAGATGTCTCAATTGTGAGACTTGGAGAAGATGTGTGACTTTGGGAGACAATGGCACCCACTGGCGACACGGGTGAAGGAGAAGGATGAGGTAGATGATGATGGCAATACAGCCCATCATTGAACTAGCTATAGAAGGCCAGCGTCAGCCGTGCTAGAACTAGCATTACTAGTTGCAAAGTGAGACAACTGCAGGCGGAAATCCAAACAAATCTTAAATAAATGTTAGCGAACCGCCAAGAGAAACGTGGACAAACGAGTCACAAGGACAAAACACGATGCGTTTTGACCTCTTAGGTCTTCTTCAAGCAAGACACAAACAAGCAGGACAATGAAAAGGAACGAATTTGTCACTTAGCTTAGATCTCTTCAGCGTTGAATCAACGCCTGCCTACCTTGCGCTGAAGAGATATAAGCTAAGTGACAAATTCGTTCGGCACAGGCACAGTGTTTATGTCTTGCCTGAAGAAGACCTAGGAGGTCGAAACGCATCGTGTGTTGTCTTGTGTCTCGTTTGTCCACGTTTCTCTTGGCGGTTCGCTAACATTTATTTAAGATTTATTTAGTATTTACTAGCTAGGATGCCAAGCTAGAACCAAGGATAGGCCCATGTAGAACTAGCTAGGGTGCCAAGCTAGAACCAAGGTTGGGCCCATGTAGAACTAGCTAGGGTGCCAAGCTAGAACCAAGGTTGGGCCCATGTAGAACTAGCTAGCTAGGGTGCCAAGCTAGAACCAAGGTTGGGCCCATGTAGAACTAGCTAGGTGCCAGCTAGAACAGACTGTCCCCAGCTGGTTATCCAAGCTAGTCCCTAGCCAGTTGCTAGCTTATGCCAAGATTGCAGAGAGAGAGCAAAAGTCATGAAATTAAAAGAACGAAAGAAAAAAAAAATGCCAAGGCTGGTTAAAAAAAATCTTTAAAAGAAACTGAAATATTGATCACCTGACTTCTGCTTGCATAAAGAAAATCTGTGTTTTGGTACTCACTCTGTTCAGCATCATGTTCTCTGCAATGCTGTCTGATACCTTCAAAGAATGTGCCAGAATGATCATCCTCAAGATCGTGGGCACCAAAGGAAAGAAGAAGAAGAAGGAGACCGAGGCACTGACATCAGATTCAGAATAGAAAGCTGTTTAAACCTCAAGATGTTCCAGGCAAAAACTAAGGTCATGACAGACATCATCTGGGACTTTCTGTTTGGTGTTGACTGTGTTCTCAATGTTGGCTCAGAAACTGACATGCAATCCAGCATTGACAAAGATTGCTGCAGCCTGCGCTAACTTTGGTCTCACCATTAATACAAAGAAGATGGAAGTTTTGTGTCAACCCGTGCCAGGCAGGCCAAACACTGAGCTTAAAATTACAGTCAAAGGGTGTGAGACTCAATGCGGTGAGTAAATTCACCTACCTTGGTAGTACACTGTCCCAGAACATCACCATCAATGATGAAGTGAGCATCAGAATTGCAAAAGCATGGGTAACCTTTGGCAGACCACACACCAATGTTTGAAACAGTCTAGAGACCACGCTGAAGGTGTGCAGAGTACCTGTTCTCCCCACAGTATATATGTGAAACATGGATAGTGTACCAACAGTACACCACGAAGCTGAATCACTTCCACACAACCTGTCTCAGAAGATTGTTAAACATAAAATGGCAGGACAGTTAAAGTCCCAGATGCAGAAGTGCTTGACTGAGCAGGCCTACCGAGCATCCAGACCATCCTGATGCTGTCTCAGCCTCGATGGCAGGTCATGTAGCTCGAATGCCAGACCACCAGCTATCCAGGAAATTCTTCTATGGTAAGCTGCAGCAAGGAGTGTGTTTCCACGGAGGTCAAAGGAAATGCTTCAACAACACACTCAAAACATCCTTGAAAGCATTTAACATCAACCATGACACATGGGAACAACTGCTATGGATCCAGTTAGATGGCACTCTTTTATCCACAAAGGCGCCAATTTATGTGACGAAAGGAGGACAGCTGCAGCGCAACAAAAGAGACAAACAAGGAAAGCCTGTGCCAGCAATCAAGAGGAAGTCTCCCACGTTTTCTGTCCAACCTGTTATCGCACATTCCACACACCCATCAGCTTGATCAGCCACC
>JADBJO010004322.1:35000-47500 GCA_016801955.1 Conus betulinus | reverse complement strand
CTAGAACAGGACAGCTAACACCACAACTATCAACACTAACAACAACAACAACAACAACACACACACATCCTTTATCAAACATACAAACCTAACAAAAACCAACCAGTCAGTGAGCCAAATATCCTGCCAACAGGCAATCGACCAATCAACAGCCAGTCAATACCCATCGACCAACCAAAACGACCAGCCAGCCAACGAACCAACCAACCGATCAAGTGACCAACCAACAGGCAAGGGAGTGACTCACAAGCCAGGTAGATCTTGCCCGAGTCACTGAGCACGGATCCCCATTTCCTCTCCAGGGAAGGGTCCGTGTACCAAGCCACGCACTGGCACTGCACAACAACACCAAGAGTCAGTCAAACGAAACACACTACGATTTTACCGAAAACAAAGCAAAACTACAAATAAACATACAAAACAAGGCGCTATCAGCAAAGGAAAAAGGCAGGCACCACTTTACTTGCGTGCCAGATGCAACACCAAATGGTAGCAACTTGGATCAAAACATTATTCCCCTGTGACTTCTTCTGTGCATAAGGTACGTTTTTAATATATGTACGTTACATGCCACTAACACACTGTTGAGAAGAAGAACAAAAAACTGAGAATTTATTAAAGAAAAAAAAAAAAGCTATAAAACAATATGAGTATCATCATTAACAGAAAGTCTTTGAACAGAAATCCAATGTGCTGTTTTCCCTTCAAGGGACATTTTACTAGTTGCTCTCTGTTTTCAAACACTGCCAAAAAGCAAATCCAACATCTCCAGTATTTTCAGCCAAAATCATGATTTGTCCCGTAACTGTTATAGTGCTTGCCTCTTGGACAGTCAGGGATTGACACAACGTCTATCATTATGTGTAATAAGGCAGAATTGTTGTAAACAGTCCAGACCTTTGTATCCAGATATTATTCTTTTTATATTCCAATATGTAACTCAGTTCTCTGCTTGGGTACACACACACACACACACACACGCACACACACACACACACACACACACACACACACACACACACAGAGTCACACACACAGACACACACACACACACACACACACACACTCAGACACACACACACACACACACACACACACACACACACACACACACACACACACACAGCAGTTCAGAGCTGCAGTTCCACAGGAACAGGCTGAGCAAGTGCTGGCTGGCTTCTCGTGCATTCTGTGCCCCTTGAATGGCCTTGGCTTGCCACCAGCATGGTCAGAAATGGCACGGAAGTGCAACCAATTAATCAGCAATAATTGCTCCCATCTGGGGAGTTGTGCCCATGCTTCGAAAGGTCAAATCTCATTCACTTTGTGTGCTGAAGATCATGTACGCTTACTAGCAAGCAAAAACACATAGCAGTAATGTAATCACTGTTTACATTTTTTTTCTCATACAAACGGATGTATAAGATAAGTCTATCCACGACTTCTTATGTCAGTCTCAGAGATGTCCAGGTTCCACTGGATGAAATGTTCCATCATGGTCTCTCGGTTCCTCTGCTGATGGCTGAATGTACCCCATGCCCAAGTTCAGCAGAGAAAGGCATGGGGGAAGAGTTTCTAGTGCTTCTGCTGCACAAACCTGGAACTTGCTCCTCATCTCTGTCTGCCACAGTCCATCACTCTCATCCTTCAAAACGGATCTGAAAATGTTTCTTTTTTATGCACACTTTTTTTTTTCTGATGCTCTCCTTGTTCATGTGCTTTCTTGTGGCAGTTGCTGTACTCTCTGTCTCTCTCCCTCTGTGTGTGTGTGTGTGTGTGTGTGTGTGTGTGTGTGTGTGTGTGTGTGTGTGTGTTTGTAAGCATGTAACTATAAGTGTATGTGCATGTGGTGTGGGCTTCTTTGTGGGCATGGGAGGAAGTGAAAAAAGTGTACGTGTGTGTGGGAGAGGGAAGGGGAAGAGACATTTGTATACTCCTCATAATTGTACGGCACTTTGATAAGTTTGGAAGGGCGCTATAAAATTGCCTTTTCAGGAGGGAAAACTGATATCATGTGAGGGCAGTGAGGAGACTGTCTTACCGGCTAGTATTCTTCGGCTACATTAGCATTAACACAAGGTACATTCAAATGAAACTTTTTTCAATTTGTCTCTTTGAATGCAATTGCAAGATTCTGTCATCATACCGCATAACTCTTGGCAATAACACCCGGGCACATTATCAGTCATTGTGATTGAACAGCCAGTATTAGGTCCACCACAGAGTGGTTGGAACACAAGGTATTAAAGTCATACATCAGAAGATGAACGATATGAGCAATGAAGAACACATCTGCTCATGAAAAATGACTATGCAAATTAATACCATGAATTAAGCTGGTTTTCTTTTTTTTTTTCTCTGATGAAAGAAACAATTTCTTTTCACACTATTTCCTGATCACAGCTTGCAATTAAGAATTGAATTCTTACAAGCATTAACTCATGAACAGTCATGGTTACATTATGTATGTGCACACACACACACACACACACACACACACACACACACACACACACACACACACACACAGAGTTATACAGATGCATGAAAATACAGACACACATGGACACAGACAAACACACACACAAACGCACACATGCATGCATGCAAGCACACATGCATGCACGCGTGCACACACACACACACACACACACACACACACACACACACACACACACACACACACACACAAACACACACATACATACACACTAACAAAATACACACACACACACACACACACACACACACACAGAGAAAAACAAACACATACATGCACATACACACACAGGTTACATGGGTTATTCTTAATTCTAACTGCAGTCTATTTGTCTTTTTCTTTTTTAAATTGTTCCTTACTTTGTCTAAGATCACATGAAATGAATAGACATTCAACTGAAGACTACACACATGTGTACCATAATCAAGTTAAGTATTGATGTCCACTGCCAAGTCAAACTACAAAGACCATGCCTATCAATTAAAAATGGATTACACATTAAAATGAAGATATGCTGTCAGTGACAGAAGAAAAAGAAAAAAAAGATGTAGAGCAAAAAACACTCAAGAGGAAAGGACGAGGAGGAGACGAAATAGATATGAGAGAAGACAGAAACTACATGACAAGATGAAGCAGAAGAGCTAAAGGAAGAGGATGATGATAACAAATTATGAAAATGAGAGAGACAGTAAGAATAAATTAGTGTGAACAGTGATGCTAAGGTAAAAAAAAACAACAACTACTGATTGAAAATAACTATCTACATATAAACAGCGTTAAGTTGCAAGTCACAAATTCATTCAATATTGCTGATCATTATGTTTTGTGTGTGTGTGTGTGTGTGTGTGTGTGTGTGTGTGTGTGTGTGTGTGTGTGTGTGTGTGCACGCGCGTGCGTGCACGCGTGCGTGCATGCGTGTGTGCGAGTGTGTGTGCCTGCATGTGTGTGCGTGTGTGTGTGTGTGTGTGGGGGGGGGGGGGGGGGGGGGGGAACAGGGTTGGAGGTAGGGCGGGGGTGCATGGGTGTGGGTGGATGTGTGGGAAGGTGTGCGTGTGTGTGTGTGTGTGTGTGTGTGTGTGTGTGTGTGTGTGTGTGTGTGTGTGTGTGTGTGTGTGTGTGTGTGTGAGTGTGTGTGGGTGGGAAGCTGTGGGTGTGTGCGAGTGTGTGTGGGTATGGGTGGATATATGTGCGCATGGGTAATGTTATCTCCGAAGTAGCTACCTACAAAGTACAAGCACAGAACCCACATATACCAAAACTACCTCTCTTCCAGGCTTTCTACGAGGCAAACAAAAACAGAATGGATCACGTTCAAGCACCCACATATGAGTTGAAAGTACCCATCAGATGAAACAGAGATGGACAGCAGAAGGGTGTGAGTTCTTAAGACACTGACAAAGTTCAAACTGCCACAGAAGAAACCCACACAGAAAGATAGGGAACTGCATGATACAGACCATGGTTATGGAGCCAGCACAGATTAGAAGAGAAATGCAAACTCCTAGGAGAGGTCTACACAGTGCCTGAGAGATGAGGTTCAAACCCAATATCTGTTGGCATGTAATCCCTTGTCAGGAATGTAAGGGTGACCGTTGTGCCAATGGGCCAATGTATATTGGGGAGGGGGGGGGGGGTGAGGAGGAGGAGGGAGGGGATGGGGAGGGGATCAAACAGGGTGGTGGAAAATTGGGAAGAGAGAGCATTTTAATGTCAGACTTTCATAATTATCCAGATGATCACACAGGGACCCTTTTGGAGGTGCAAAAGAGAATGAGTTGGTGCAGGGGGGGGGGGGGGGGGGGGGGGGGGAGAGAAAGAAAGAGAGAGAGAGAGAGAGAGAGAGAGAGAGAGAGAAGAGAGACAGAGAGAGAGAGAGAGAGAGAGAGAGAGAGAGAGAGAGAGAGAGAGAGAGAGAGAGAAAAGAAAGACAGGTAGACAGAGAGAGAGAGAGAGAAAAGACAGGTACAGGTAGACAGAGAGAGAGAGAGAGAGAGAGAGAGAGAGAGAGTGTGAAGGTAATGTGGGGGGAGGGGGGATGGGTTTAGAGAGAGAGATGCTCGTTCAAAGCCAAAGCAAACAGGAACAAACCCATGAGTACACAAAGAAAACAAAACAAACCCAAATACACAGAAAATAAAGACAGAGTAGGTGATGATGGACAGCATGTGCAAACCTGACATCACTGTACAGCAAATGCAAGCAGGATCATAATTCAATACTGCTGTTATTATTTTATCTGAAAAGCATACATACTGTTTGGTGTATAACTTAGACAGAACAACCCTATATGTGTATTAAAACTCTAAACTGCCTAATATTATGATTTTTTAAAACAGTATTTTCAGAACAATTTTAGCGGAGTGTCTTGATCCTTACATGTGAATTTCATTTCAGGCTTGACTAATCTTAAGGTAGAGGAAAAAAAACATTCCTCAATTTTATATATCAAAGTCAGTCAATGAAATTGATTCTAAATGGGGAAAATAGTGCAGTTTACTCAGCAGAGAAGACTGTAATGTTACTAAACACTTTGGTGGCTTTCAGCTGTGCCTGTTCTGATGCCATGCACAGGAACACAATAATGGTTGCTTGAATGCCTGAGGTAGGCAATCACTTGTGTTGGGTATGTGGTGACTGCTGCAATATGCCGGCTGGGCATGCACAGTCTATTCTTTTTTTCTCCAATTAGCTGCTGTGGAAAATTAGGAGTTTAACATACTTTTGCCAGTACAGAATAAACATGGCCACAGCTGAAGATTTACATCTATGACACAAATATCTTTAAGCTGTCGTTTGACATCAACATCATTATCTATTGTGCCAAGTGGTGGCTGAGTTAGAATGTGATGGTCTATCAGAATGCAGCACACTAGCTTTCTAGTTTTGTCCATGCACTGAAAACGTAGCGAATGGCTATGAATTGTACTTTCCTGTTTCTTCATCATTTCATACTTCATAGAATTTAAAATTACTACTGTTTGACAGGCTGGTGATTCTGTATGGGGGCCACTACCTACTACCTATATTCTTCTGTCCTCAAGTTACCTGTAGAGAGCTAAACACTTTGGTACACTTTAACAATAAGCATTGAAGTGGATGGGAAATAAACACACATCAACATATGTGCGGCTGTAAAACAGACACATATAATTTGGACCATTTTTCTTAATATAATCAATTGTGATACAAAAATCATGACAATGTGTCAGGCCTTGATCCTGATAGTCCAAGATGTCAAAAGCAATCAGTGAGTCTGGAAAAGATTCTAATGATTCCAGGCAACAAAACCAAGCAACAGTCTGCGTTTTGTTTATACTATTCTGGCATCAGTCAGAAGAAGGATCCTGCAGTGACTACGTTGTTCAGCAAATCTGACCACCATTCTCAAAGCTGACACTATGAATGGCAGACAGTGATATCACTGTATACTGAGGTCACATCCATCCTTGTTTTAATCGATACCACATGAGAAATCTTGTCTGGAGCCAGTGGGGCTGAAAACTCTCATGGCATTTATGTCTGAGGGAAAACTCAGGGGTAGGGAAAGAGGTGGAGAAGGGTAAGGGAGGAGGGGGGCAAAGAAAAGTCTGAGCACCAAACTGAGTTTGAACTAAGATTTCTGCTTGCTATGGAGTGTGTGTATAGTTCTTCCAGACAGTTGCTTCTTTATCACTAGAAAGACATACTATGACGCTATGGCTAACAGTAGTCTTCCTAACAGAAGTGCAATAGATAACAAAATATCGTATATTGTTTGTTTCCTCTTGTTTCTCCCATCCATAGCTGTACATGCATGTCAGGTGTGCACATTTTGAACAAAGTTCAACACAAGAGCCAGCTCAGAACTATAGCTGTTGCCTTCCTTACCTGAAAAGCTTTATCCTTGTAGAATAAAACAAACAGCAAAAGATGCATGGATTAGTGTTGGTATATATCACTGTATCAGTGAATGATGCAAACCTGAAAACTTATCTTCTTCAACTAAAGTGAAAGAAGACCTAACATCATATGCTGATATTGCATATCATATTCGTTCTAATCAGTTATACTGGGGTGAATAAAAAATAAAAAAAAAAAAACTAACTGCTCAGATTCTGATATTGAAATACAAAACAAAAACAAACAAACAAAAAAAAAACCCCACAAAGATCAAACAAATAAATGAATTAATGAATAAATCAGTGATTCAGAGGAGAACAGAAACTCAGGAAAAAAAATGAGAGGAATAAATCCAGCCCTTTGTGACACTAAAATCCCCGCTTCTTTGAAGATAACATGTAATGTGACATCGGACACACACACACACACACACACACACACACACACACACACACACACTCTCTCTCTCTCTCTCTCTATCTCTCTCTGATGCTGATGATAATAATGTTATTAATGATAACAGGAAGCCTGTTTTTCATTCTCCAGTAAAAACAATTTGCCAATATGCAGACTCTCCCAAACGACAGTGAGTGAGTGAGTCAGTGAATAAATGTGGCAGTAAAGAAGTGAGCATTTTTATGTATGAACACACTGGTGAGTGAATAAGTCAGTGAGTGGCTGACTATGTAAGAAATCAAGCATCTAAAATAGAAACCAAGCAAAAGCAAAAAAAAAAGAATATTGAATACACAAGTGACAGAGTATTCTTAGTTTCATTTTTACCTGTCTGGTGCTGTTCACTCACTCACACACTCATTAATTCACACTTTCTGAATCAGCCCACCAACAATCCAAACTAAGCAATTAATGAACCAATCAACAATTAGGTCCCATACCATAAGCATATAAAGGGAGACAAGCAAACCAGCTGATGTCAATCTTTCTGTCATCACATGCTGTCTGAAAGTTGCATCCCTTCGCATGCTGAACAACCAATGTCACTTAGAGCAAGCATGATTTGTTTTCAAGAAATCTGAAACTGCAATGAGTTCAGAGAGTATTCCTACTGAAATATGAAAAAGCTCATGAGTTGTTCTTCTTGGCAGCTTGATCTATGTGCTGATATACATCAATATTTTTTACATACAGAGGTCCTCTTTAAAACAACACAGGTCTTTTCTGCTTGAGTTTGTAAAGTTCTGATCCCACTTAAAAAAAAAAAAAAAATCTCATTCTTATTTAACGCCATGGAAATGCCACCATACTGTGAATAAGCTATCCCAGCATGCTCAGACTCAGCACCAAAAACATACACCTGCAGGAAGTCATCTGAAAATGGAAAAGCTCATGTCAACAGCAATTACACAGCTTTTTCATGCTTAGGTTTCTTTATCTACTTATGCCCCATACCTTAAACATTTTTTCTTTGAAGGTGTTGATGTAGTTTTCCACCTCAGCGTAGGTGATGGTGAGCTCTTTGCGCATTTGCAGTTCATCTGTCTGGTTCACCAATCGGCTGGGATCAATGCGCTGGTTGTTGCAGCGAACTGTCATGCGCATCGCACCTGGCATCACACATGATGTGATTAGTAACGCAGGGCACTGATAGCAAGGTGTGGTGGAATGACATCACTGCAGTAAAAACAGATGCAGTGGTGAGGGCATCATGACGACAACAGTGCTCAATAATGATTAGTGTGGTTAGGCTGACATCTGTGTCCACATTGAAGTTAATTAGACATTATTGTAAAACATACATAATGATGTATGAAGTGTGTTGTAATGGTTTCAAATGCAAAATGGACACACAACAGCTTTCTTGTGCATTATTACCCACAATGTGCAAGAACACAAAGACAGACATACTTGTGGCTATATTCTCACTTCCACCACACTGCTTTTTGTTGACTGACCTGATATTCAGTTACAGTAAATGAAATATCAGAAAAGCCAATCCATACACACACACACACACACACACACACACACACACACACACACACACATACTCTCTCTCTCTCTCTACACACACACACACACACACACACACACACACACACACACACACACACACACACACACACACACACACACACACACACACACACACACCTTGCACAGCACAAGCGACAGTAATGGGTTGGTTAGGGGTGATGTAGACATCAGTAAGCGGTTGCTCAGTGAAAATGGGTTTCTTCACAGCACGCTGGGATCGAGGTTTGGGTGTGTCTTTATGCATCCTGGTAGTCTTCGTGTCTTCCTCCTCCATGTCTGCCACATAAGAAAGAGAAAAATTATGAACAACATAATTCACTGAAACTGAGCAATGATATAGAAACACACACACACACACACACACACACACACACACACACACACACACAGGTGTTTGTGCACTGATTATATTAATCTGATGTACATCACTTGTTCAGACCTACCTTACCTGAATAAAATGACTTGTCATGACGTAATATGTATAAACATCTAAAAAGAAGAAAACATTTTACTGCATTTTGGGAAATAAAGCTTGTCAATGACTAACCTAAAAGGAGTTTTGTGTTCAATTCCACATTTCATATGGAAGGAGAAAAGTTGCTTCATTTCATTAAACCTGAATTCAATTCAACTGGATATAAGCGTCTTTAAATCTGAGGTCTATATATTCAAGCAAAGATTCAGGACATAGACAAGAAACCCTACACCTTACTTTACATAAGGTCTGCAGATAAGATGCTACCTACAGACAAAATCATAGGAATAGTTCTACTATATTTCATACAACAATAAAATAGAATTCTTATCACATCAGTGCCTTTTTCTTTACCCCCCTGAGTCATTCCATTCTAATTCTTCATGTTCTATGCAACAACAGAATGGTCTGAATGTGAAAGGCGTCATCAAAATTTTCAATTCATATCTCTGGTTTGTAAAAGTCTATTCGGTTTGCTCCAACAAAAAGTGTGAGGTTGAACAGTGTGACATCCTTGAAAATAGCAGCAAGCATTTACTTTGTGAAATGTTTTGACTCATTTTGGAAAAGAATAATAAAACTCACAGTCATGTGATCTCTGCATATTCATATGCATAAGGTTTGGATGCAACTGCATAAAAACTGAAATAGAACTGGTATATATATATATATATATATATATAAGGGGAATTTCAAAAGAAAGTCAAACATGCAAGTCTTGTAATATGAATGTGACAGATGACATCCATTTTATTTTTACATGCCAAAAAATAATCAATATGGAAAAAAACTTTTGTTGTTGTTAAAATGTCTTGCTGTAAACTCACAGTAAAGTCAATGCTTTCATTGTGTAATATTTTGACAGCTAACAAATCTGTTCTTACTTAAGTAGGTCAAGTTAAGAAAAATTGCCTACCTTAGTTATGCCCTGTATGCTTTGGGTTTATGAATTATGCGGTTGACCTGTAGGCTGTTTTGTATTAAAAGTTGCTTACATGCACTTGCTATCCTCGATGTCTCAGTGAGGGGTTAAAGGAACAAACACTTCAAACGGCTATCCTCAATGCCTCAGAGAGCGGTTAAAGGAAACTTCAAACTTTGAACTGTGGTGTGTGTGTGTGTGTGTGTGTGTGTGTGTGTGTGTGTGTGTGTGTGTGTGTGTGTGTGTTTTGTAGGTGTGCACGCACGAGTGTGTGTGTTTGTGTTAACGTGTGCATGCATGCATGCATGCATACCGTGATACATGCATGCCTGCCTGCTTGCGTGCGTGTGTGTGAGAGACAGAGAGAGAGAGAGGGGGGGAGAGCAAGAGAGAGAGAGAGAGAGGGGGCGGTAGCAAGAGGAGAGGAGAGAGAGAGAGAGAGAGACAGACAGACAGACAGACAGACAGACAGACAGACAGACTGAGAAAAAGACAGAGACTGAAACAGAGTGTGCTTGCTAATGTGTTCACATGTGTCCCTAAACATTTGTTAGCAAGCATGTATGCATATTCACCTCTCCGCAGCCATAAGTGAGTACGCTTGTATGAATACCCAGCATACAGAGTTGAACACATCAGTTCATTTCATCTACTAGAAAAGAATGCACACAACTAATACGGGCGTCTTCTCTCTTTCTCCGATCCAGGAGAAGCTGGCATCTGCCATGCATGGACTCCTTGGAGATTAGTGGCATGATACACTGGATAGAATCCCGTGCCCATCAGGCACTCAGGATGCTATCATTCTGCTGCTGCAAACATGAGACAGCATGAATAATCATGAGGGTTCTGCCTTATGTCGTATCCTTCCCCCACTAGACTGCATGCAAACAGTCAAAGCTGGTGGTGTCAGGGGCATTTTCTATGATGATAGTTGTCATGAGGGCCAGTTGTATCATTTGACAAAAACCTTTAGTCTTGTTCAATTAATGGGGTGAAAAAGTCAAGTGTACAGAATAAAGACAATTCTAATTCTCCAGCCACACACACACAGAGACATATGATACACTGACATGCATGCACCTGCCTAGATACCCCCCCCCCTCCCCCCCACACACACACACACAGACTTCTTCTTCCACATACGCTCATTTCCGCATACTCTCATATCATACATTCATAAGAGAAAAAAGTAGCTTAAAAAAGAGGGTGCGGGGTGGGGTGGGGAGAAGTATGTAACAGAATGTGACAGACTGATAAAAAAGGAGGCAAAGGAATTCCATGTCTGAATTGAACCTCTTTCCACCATGTAGTTCTCGACTGAACATGGGGATGTGAAAAAACCTGTTACCAACAGAAGAACAGGAATACCTTGATGGACTTTGGTATTATCTTAATCACTATCATTGTTATTATTATTATTATTATCATTATGGATACTTATGTAGCGCCTATTCTTGGCTGGAGACCAAGCTCCAAGTGCTTTACAATCCACACTCGTTTACACAACAGGCTGCCTACCTGGGTAGTGCTGACTAAAGAGCTGCCGGCTGGCGCTTCATTCAGTCGTTTCCCATGCCATCCAATCAATTCTTTCACTCAGTTTCCTTACTTTCTTCGTTCTTTCCATTTCTCATGCAGGGTGCATGCTATGTGTACGTGTCATCCATACCAACGGCCAAACTGGCCTTCTCTTCTGAAAGTTAGGAATGGGATTTTACGTGTGTGCAAGATGCTATATGTGCATTTGCACACAGAACCTCGGTTTATAGTCTCATTCAAAGGACTGTATGTGAAATGGAGTCAGAACCAATGTTAACTCCGAGGGAAAAAAAAATCCCCCTGTGCAAAAATGGCCTGGCGGAATTTGAACCCGCAACCCCAGGATCACCAAGACTGCGAGTCCGGCGCTCTACCACTGAGCTATTTGGCCCCATAATATACTGTTGTTCTGGTAGGGATTGAACAAACTATCTCCCAGTTTCAGTCCACAACACTAACCGCTGCTATGTGGAAGCTGGGGTGATTGACCTTCCACTTCCTGTGCAATTACAATCTGTTCCATTCAGATCATTCTAGTGTCAACATATCATGTGTAATTCTAAAGGTCATGATTACATTGAATGCAAGAGTTATAATGATGTGAAGGTATAGCATTAAACCCCAGGTAAAATCAATACACACGCATTATCACAGCTATTCCCCATCCCCTCTCTCTGTTCCCTCTACCTACCTCTCTTCCTCTCTCTCTACACCCCCCCCACCCCCCCCCCCCATACCCCCCCACCCACCCAAACCCTTCCTCTAAGAGAGTACCCCCACTACCTACCCCTTCCGTACAAGTCTATCCTCCTCCCCTTATCCCCCCCCCCCACCCCCCCCCCCCCCCCCCCCCCCCCCCCCCCCCCACCCCCCAACCCCACCACCCGACTCTTTTGTACCCTCCTTCCCCACACATAGAGGTACACATATGAAAATAAACTTGCTGACATATGTATCCACGGATAGGCATAATCATTCAGACAGTAATTCTACGAGAGAAAAAAAAAGCGTTAAGTAACAAAAAAGAACCCAAAAACCCCCGACAGTTAGAAACATAAATATACAAGAAGAAATAGTATTCTTAAGGCCTAGTACAGTTGAACCTTCTACAAAAGCCTTGAAAACATCATGGAAAAGGTTTTTGTAGGGAGGGGTCTTAGACTGAGCAACATTAACCCACGCTAGTG